>MJUT01003380.1:6433-16492 GCA_002080005.1 Gigantidas platifrons
AAGAGTTGACATTTCACACCTGCAGTGCATGCATTTCCCAGGTGAAACTGCCAGAGGCGTTTGTTTACATACATGTAGATGATTTCTTGTGTATTTGTCCTAGAGTAAATTATAGAAAAAATGCATTTATTAAATATGTTTTTCCCTTATTGTACAAAATTACTGGTACATGTAAATAAAGGAAATACATGTTTGTATATGTAAAATTTTGTTTACACTTTAATTAATTTTTTTTTTAATAATAGTACGATTGAAATTGTAGTAATTATTTTAAACTGGAAATCGTAGCGTGGGTTCGTTTCGTGTATCGTGTATCGTTCTTTTCGTGTATCGTTCATTTCGTGTATCGTTCGTTCGTATTTCGTTTCGTGTATTAGTCTAATTAAACTGGCGAACGATACACGAAACGAAAGAATAAATTACACGCACGAAACACAAACGAACGGAAAACGAGAAACGAACGAACGATACACGCAAACGAAACGAACGAAAAACGCAAACGATACGAAATATCTGTTAAGTTAAACGATCCAGGGTCTGTAGTCTAAACAGTCAGTCATACATCAGATCAATTATTAACATCACGTCATCAATCAAAGGTCACACACACTAGTAGTCTAGCAGTCAGTCAGAGATCAACTCAATCATTGGCATCATATCGTCCATCAAAGGTCAGTCACTCACACTAGTAGTCAAAACAGTCACTCTGATATCTGACCAATCATTAACATCATGTCGTTCAGCAAAGATCACACACACTGGGAGTCTAGACAGTCAGTCAGAAATCAAACCAATCATTAAGATCATGTCGTCAATCAAAGGTCACTTACATTAGTAGTCTAAAGAGTCAGTCAGAGATCATTTAAATCATTAACGCCATGTGGTCAATCAAAGGTCACACACGCTAATAGTATAAACAATCAGTCAGTGACAAGACCAATCATTAACATCATGTCGTCCATCAAAGATCACACACACTAGTGGTCTAAGCATTCACTCAGATATCACACCAATCATTAACATCATGTCGTCCATCAAAGGTCACTCACACTAGTAGTCTAAACAGTCATTCAGAGATCAGACGAATCAGTAACATCACGTCATATATCAAGGGTCACACACACTAGTAGTCTAAACAATCAGTCAGAGATCAGACCAATCATTAACATCATGTCGACCGTCAAAGGTCACACACACTAGTAGTCTAACAGTCAGTCAGAAATCAACTCAATCATTAACATCATATCGTCCATCAAAGGTTAGTCACTCACACTAGTAGTCTAAACAGTCAGTCAGAGATCAGACCAATCATTACCATCACGTTGTCAATCAAAGGTCACACACCCTAGTAGTCTAAACAGTCAGTCAGACATCAGACCAATAATTAACATCACGTCATCAATCAAAGGTCAAACCCACTAGTAGTCTAACAGTCAGTCAGAGATCAACTCAATCATTGACATCATATCGTCCATCAAGGGTCACTCATCCTAGTAGTCTAAACAGTCAGTCGTAAATCTGACCAATCATTAACATCATGTTGTCAATCAAAGGCCACTCACACTAGTAGTCTTAACAGTCAGTCAGAGATCAGACCATTCATTAACATCATGTCGTTAGTCAAAGGTCACACTCCCTAGTAGTCTAAACAGTCAGTCAGAGATCAGCCCAATCATTAACATAATGTCGTCAATTAAAGGTCACACACACGAGTAGTCTAAACAGTCAGTCAGTGATCAGACCAATCATTAACATCATGTCGTCCATCAAAGATCACACACACTAATAGTCTAAACAGACAGTCAGAGATCAGACGAATCATTAACATCATGTCGTTAATCAAAGGTCACAAACCCTAGTAATCTAAGGAGTCAGTCAGAGATCAGACCAATCATTAACATCATGTCTTCAATTAAAGGTCACACACACGAGTAGTCTAAACAGTCAGTCAGTGATCAGACCAATCATTAACATCATGTCGTCCATCAAAGATCACACACAATAATAGTCTAAACAGACAGTCAGAGATCAGACGAATCATTAACATCATGTCGTTAATCAAAGGTCACAAACCCTAGTAAGCTAAGGAGTCAGTCAGAGATCAGACCAATCATTAACATCACGTCGTCCATCAAAGGTCACTCACACTAATAGTATAAACAGTCAGTCAGAGATCAGATCAATTATTAACATCATGTCGTCAATCAAAGGTCACACACACATTAGTAGTCTAAACAGTCAGTCAGAGATCAGACCAATCATTACATCTTGTCGTCCGTCAAAGGTCATAAACACTAGTGGTCTGAACATTCACTCAGATATCACACCAATCACTTACATCATGTCGTCCATCAAAGGTCACTCACACTGGTAGTCTAAACAGTCATTCAGAGATCAGATCAATCATTAACATCACGTCATATATCAAATGTCACACACACTAGTAGTCTAAGCAGTCAGTCAGAGATTAGACCAATTATTAACATCATGTCGACCATCAGAGATCACTCACACTAGTAATCTAAGCAGTCAGTCAGATAGTTGACCAATCATTAACATCATATCGCCCATCAAAGATCAATCACACTAGTAGTCTAAACAGTCAGTCAGAGATCAGTCAAATCATTAGCATCACGTTGTCAATCAAAGGTCACACATCCTAGTAGTCTAAACAGTCAGTCATACATCAGACCAATTATTAACATCACGTCATCAATCAAAGGTCACACACACTAGTAGTCTAACAGTCAGTCAGGGATCAACTCAATCATTGACATCATATCGTCCATCAAAGGTCAGTCACTCACACTAGTAGTCAAAACAGTCACTCTGAGATCTGACCAATTATTAACATCATGTCGTCCAGCAAAGATCACACACACTGGGAGTCTAGACAGTCAGTAAGAGATCAAACCAATCATTAAGATCATGTTGTCAATCAAAGGTCACTTACATTAGTAGTCTAAAGAGTCAGTCAGAGATCATTTAAATCATTAATATCGTGTCGTCCATCAAAGGTCACACACACAAGTGGTCTAAACATTCACTCAGATATCACACCAATCATTAACATCATGTCGTCCATCAAAGGTCACTCACACTAGTAGTCTAAACAGTCATTCAGATATCAGACGAATCAGTAACATCACGTCATATATCAAAGGTCACACACACTAGTAGTCTAAACAGTCAGTCAGAGATCAGACCAATCATTAACATCATGTAGACCGCCAGAGGTCACTCACACTAGTAATCTAAGCAGTCATTCAGATATTTGACCAATCATTAACATCATATAACCCATCAAAGATCACTCACACTAGTAGTCTAAACAATCAGTCAGAGATCAGTCAAATCATTTGCATCACGTTGTCAATCAAAGGTCACACACCCTAGTAGTCTAAACAGTCAGTCATACATCAGACCAATTATTAACATCACGTCATCAATCAAAGGTCACACACACTAGTAGTCTAACAGTCAGTCAGAGATCAACTCAATCATTGACATCATATCGTCCATCAAAGGTTAATCACTCACACTAGTAGTCTAAACAGTCACTCTGAGAACTGACCAATCATTAACATCATGTCGTCCAGCAAAGGTCACTCACACTAGTAGCATAAACAGTCACTCAAAGATCAGACCAATCATTAACATCATGTCGTCAAATAACAGTCACACACATTAGTAGTCTAAACAGTCAGTCAGAGGTCAGACAAATCATCACCATCACGTTGTCAATCAAAGGTCATACACCCTAGTAGTCGAAACAGTCAGTCAGACATCAGACCAATTATTAACATCAAGTCATCAATCAAAGGTCAAACACACTAGTATTCTAACAGTCAGTCAGAGATCAACTCAATCATTGACATAATATCGTCCATCAAGGGTCACTCACCCTAGTAGTCTAACCAGTCAGTCAGAGATATGACCAATCATTAACATCACGTCGTCCATCGAAGGTCACACACACTAATAGTCTAAACAGTCAGTCAGAGATCAGACCAATCAATAACATCATGTCGTTAGTCAAAGGTCACACTCCCTCGTAGTCTAAACATTCAGTCGTAAATCTGACCAATCATTAACATCATGTTGTCCAGCAAGGGTCACTCACACTAGTAGTCTAAACACTCAGTCAGAGATCTGACGAATCATCAATATTATGTTTTCAATCAAAGGTCACACACCCTAGTAGTCTAAACTGTCAGTCATACATCACGTTGTCAATCAAAGACCACACACACTAGTAGTTCAAAGAGTCAGTGCGAGATCTGACCAATCATTAACATTATGTTGTCAATCAAAGGCCACTCAGATTAGTAGTCTAAACAGTCAGTCAGATATCACACCAATCATTAACATCATGTCGTCCATAAGATATCACTCACACTAGTAGTCTAAACAGTAAGTCAGAGATCAGTCAAATCATTAGCTTCACGTTGTTAATCAATGGTTACACACCCTAGTAGTCTAAACAGTCATTCAGACATCAGACCAATTATTAACATCACGTCATCAATCAAAGTTCATACATACTAGTAGTCTAACAGTCAGTCAGATATCAACTCAATCATTGACATCATGTCGTCCATCAAAGGTCACTCACACTAGTAGTATAAACAGTCACTCAGAGATCAGGCCAATCATTAACATCATGTCGTAAATTAACAGTCACACACATTAGTATTCTAAACAGTCAGTCAGAGGTCAGTCAAATCATTAGCATCACGTTTTTTCAATCAAAGACCACACACACTAGTAGTTCAAAGAGTCAGTGCGAGATCTGACCAATCATTAACATTATGTTGTCAATCAAAGGCCACTCAGATTAGTAGTCTAAACAGTCAGTCAGATATCACACCAATCATTAACATCATGTCGTCCATCAAAGGTCACTCACACTAGTAGTCTAAACAGTCATTCAGAGATCAGACGAATAATTAACATTACGTGATATATCAAAGGTCACACACACTAGTAGTCTAAACAGTCAGTCAGAGATCAGACCAATCATTAACATCATGTCGTCCATCAGAGATCACTCACACTAGTAGTCTAAACAGTAAGTCAGAGATCAGTCAGATCATTAGCTTCACGTGGTCAATCAATGGTTACACACCCTAGTAGTCTAAACAGTCAGTCAGACATCAGACCAATTATTAACATCACGTCATCAATCAAAGTTCATACATACTAGTAGTCTAACAGTCAGTCAGAGATCAACTCAATCATTGACATCATGTCGTCCATCAAAGGTCACTCACACTAGTAGTCTAAACAGTCAGTCCGAGATCTGACCAATCATTAACATTATGTTATCATTCAAAGGCCACTCAGATTAGTAGTCTAAACAGTCAGTCAGATATCAGACCAATCATTAACATCATGTCGTTAGTCAAAGGTCACACTCCCTAGTAGACTAAACAGTCAGTCAGATATCAGACCAATCATTAACATCATGTCGTTAGTCAAAGGTCACTCACACTAGTAGTCTAAACAGTCATTCAGAGATCAGACGAATCATTATCATCATGTCATCAATCAAAGGTCACACAGACTAGTAGTCTAAACAGTCAGTCACAGATCAGACCAATCAGTAACATCATGTCGTTCATCAAAGATCACACACACACTAGTAGTTTAAACAATCAGTCAGAGATCAGACCAATCATTACAACTTGTCGTCCGTCAAAGGTCACACACACTAGTGGTCTAAACAGTCAGTCAGATATCAGACCAATCATTAACATCATGTCGTCCAACAAAGATCGCACACTAGTAGTTTAAACAGTCAAACAGATATCAGACCAATCATTAACATCATGTCGTCCATCAAAGGTCAATCACAGTAATAGTCTAAACAGTCATTCAGAGATCAGACGAATCATTAATATCACGTCATATATCAAAGGTCACAAACACTAGTAGTCTAAACAGTCAGGTAGAGCTCAGACCAATCATTAACATCATGTCGCCCATCAGAGGTCACTCACACTAGTAATCTATACAATCAGTTAGAGATCAGTCAAATCATTAGCATCACGTTGTCAATCAAAGGTCACACACCCTAGTAGTCTAAACAGTCAGTCAGACATCAGACCAATTATTAACATCACGTCATCAATCAAATATCACACATACTAGTAATCTAACTGTCATCAAGAGATCAACTCAATCATTGACATCATGTCATCCATCAAAGGTCACTCACACTAGTAGTCTAATAAGTCAGTCAGAGATCTGACCAATTATTAACATCACGTCATCAATCAAAGGCCATACATACTAGTAGTCTAATTTTCAGTCAGAGATAAGTCCAATCATTAACATCATGTCGTCAATCAAGGATCACACACACTAGTAGTCTAAACAGTCAGTCAGAGATCAGTACAATCAATAACATATTGTCGCTCAACAAAGACCACACACACTAGTAGTTCAAACAGTCAGTCCAAGATCTGACCAATCATTAACATTGTGTTGTCAATCAAATGTCTCTCAGATTAGTAGCCTAAAACAGACAGTCAGATATCAGACCAATCATTATCATCATGTCGTTAGTCAAAGGTCACACTCCCTAGTGGTCAAAACAGTCAGTCAGAGATCAGTCCAATCATTAACATCATGTCATCAATCAAAGGTCACACACACGAGTAGTCAAAACAGTCAGTCAGAGATCAGACCAATCAGTAACATCATGTCGTCCATCAAAGATCACACACACTATTAGTTGAAACAGTCAGTCAGAGATCAGACCACTCATTAAAATAATGTCGTCAATCAAAGGTCACTCACACACTAGTAGTCTAAACAATCAGTCAGAGATCTGACCAATCATTAACATTATGTTATCAAAGTCCACTCACACTAGTAGTCTAATAAGTCAGTCAGAGATCTGACCAATCATAAACATCATGTCGTCCAGCAAAGGTCACTCACAGTAGTAGTCAAAACAGTCAGTCAGAGATCAG
This sequence comes from Gigantidas platifrons, assembly GCA_002080005.1. NCBI lineage: Eukaryota > Metazoa > Mollusca > Bivalvia > Mytilida > Modiolidae > Gigantidas > Gigantidas platifrons. Next base: position 13,414 of record MJUT01003380.1, read on the forward strand.
TACAATCATTAACATATTGTCTCTCATCAAAGACCACACACACTAGTAGTTCAAACAGTCAGTCAGAGATCTGACCAATGATTAACATTATGTTGTCAATCAAAGGCCACTCATATTAGTAGTCAAAACAGACAGTCAGATATCAGACCAATCATTATCATCATTTCGTTAGTCAAAGGTCACACTCCCTAGGAGCCTAAACAGTCAGTCAGAGATCAGTCCAATTATTGACATCATGTCATCAATCAAAGGTCACATACACGAGTAGTCTAAACAGTCAGTCAGAGATCAGACCAATCAGTAACAGCATGTCGTCCATCAAAGATCACACACACTAGTAGTTTAAACAGTCAGTCAGAGATCAGAACAATCATTACAACTTGTCGTCCGTCAAAGGTCACACACACTAGTGGTCTAAACAGTCAGTCATATATCAGACCAATCATTAGCATCATGTCGACCATCAAAGGTCACTCACACTAGTATTCTGAACAGTCATTCAGAGTTCAGACGAATCATTAACATCACGTCATAAATCAAAGGTCACACACACTAGTAGTCTAAGCAGTCAGTCAGAGATCAGACCAATGATTAACATAATGTCGTCCATCAGAGGTCACTCACACTAGTAATCTAAGCAGTCAGTCAGACATCAGACCAATCATTAACATCATGTCGTCAATCAAGGGTCACACACACTGATAGTCTAAACAGTCAGTCAGAGATCAGTACAATCATTAGAATATTGTCGCTCATCAACGACCACACACACTAGTAGTCTAAACAGTTAGTCAGATATATGACCAATCATTAACATTATGTTGCCAATCAAAGGCCACTCAGATCAGTAGTCTAAACAGTCAGTCAGATATCAGACCAATCATTAACATCATGTCGTTAGTCAACGGTCACACTCCCTATTAGACTAAACATTCAGTCAGAGATCAGCCCAATCATTAACATCATGTCGTCTATTAAAGGTCACACACACTAGTAGTTTAAACAGTCAGTCCGAGTTCTGACCAATGATTAACATTATGTTGTCAATCAAAGGCCACTCAGATTAGTTGTCTACACAGTCAGTCAGAGATCAGACCAATCATTAACATCATGTCATCAATCAAAGGTCACACACACGAGTAGTCTAAACAGTCAGTCAGAGATCAGACCAATCAGTAACATCATGTCGTCCTTCAAAGATCACACACACTAGTAGTTTAAACAGTCAGTCAGAGATCAGACATATCATTACAACTTGTCGTCCGTCAAAGGTCACACACACTTGTGGTCTAAACAGTCAGTCAGATATTTGACCAATCATTAACACCATATCGCCCATCAAAGATCACTCACACTAGTATTCTAAATAGTCAGTCAGAGATCAGACCAATTATTAACATCACGTCATCAATCAAAGGTCATACATACTAGTAGTCTAACAGTCAGTCAGAGATAAACTCAATCATTGACATCATGTCGTCCATTAAAGGTCACTCACATTAGTAGTCTAAACAGTCAGTAAGAATTCTTACCAATCTTTAACATCATGTCGTCCAACAAAGGTCACTAAAACTAGTAGTATCAACAGTCACTCAGAGATCAGACCAATCATTAACATCATGTCGTCAATCAACGGTCACACACACTAGTAGTATAAACAGTCAGTCAGAGATAAGACCAATCATTTACATTATGTTATCAAAGGTCACTCACACTAGTAATCTAAACAGTCAGACAGAGGTCTGATCAATCATTAACATCATGTCGTTCAGCAAATATCACTCACACTAGTAGTCTAAACAGTCAGTCAGAGATCAGACCAATCATTAGCATCGTGTCGTCAATCGAAGGTCACACACACTGGTAGTCTAAACAGCCAGTCTGAGATCAGACCAATCATAAAAATAATGTGGTCAATCAAAGGTCACTCACACTAGTAGCCTAAACAGTCAGTCAGTGATCAGACCAATCATTAACATCATGTCGTCCATCTTAGATCACACACACTAGTAGTCTAAACAGTCAGTCAGAGATCAGACCAATCATTAACATCATGTCGTCCATAAAAGAGCACTCACACTAATAATATAAACAGTCAGTCAGAGATCTGAACAATCATTAACATTATGTTGTCAATCAAAGGCCACTCAGATTAGTAGTCTAAACGGTCAGTCAGATATCAGACCAATCATTAACATCATGTCGTTGGTCAAAGGTCACACTCCCTAGTAGTCTAAACAGTCAGTCAGAGATCAGAATAATCATTAACATAATGTTGTGAATCAAAGGCCACTCAGACTAGTAGTCTAAACAGTCAGTCAGGTTTCAGACCAATCATTAACATCATGACGTTAGTCAAAGGTCACATCCACTAGTAGTCTAAACTGTTAGTCAGAGATCATACCAGTCATTAAAATCATGTCCTCCTTCAAAGATCATACACATTAGTAGTCTAAGCAGTCAGTCAGAGATCAGAACAATCATTAACATCATGTAGTTGAACAAATGTCAGAAACCCTAGTAGTCTAAATAGTCAGTCAGATATCTCACCATTCATTAGCATTATATTGTCAATCAAAAGCCACTCAGATTAGTAGTCTAAGCAGTCAGTCAGATATCAGACCAGTCATTAAACATCATGTCGTTGGTCAAAGATCACACTACCTAGTAGTCTAAACAGTCAGTCAGAGATCAATCCAATCATTAACATCATGTAATCGATCAAAGGTCACACACACGAGTAGTCTAAACAGTCAGTCAGAGATCTGATCAATCATTAACATCATGTCGTTCAGGAAATTTCACTCACACTAGTAGTCTAAACAGTCAGTCAGAGATCAGACCAATCATTAGCATCATGTCGTCAATCGAAGGTCACACACACTAGTAGTCTAAACAGCCAGTCAGAGATCAGACCAATCATAAAAATAATGTGGTCAATCAAAGGTCACTCACACTAGTAGCCTAAACAGTCAGTCAATGATCTGACCAATCATTAACATTATGTTGCCAATCATAGGCCACTCAGATTAGTAGTCAAAACTGTCACTCAGATATCAGACCAATCATTAACATCATG
>MJUT01003380.1:22718-55752 GCA_002080005.1 Gigantidas platifrons
AAAAAAAAAAAAAAAAAAAACCCACCTACAATCAAGCATAAAAAATAAACAGACGGTAATTACTATTTGAATGTGTTATTATATGCTATTATTTTGATTGTACATAATAATGTCCACTTCTTTACAATTTGTAGCCTTTAAACAGGCGTGTTTTTCTTTAAACTGTAATATATGTTATATGTATGTGTATTGACATGATTTGTATTGCTTATTGAATTATTATTTGAAATGTGTATATATAAAAGAATCCAGTGACGATATTTATAATTGTGTTTGGAAATATTGTCTCAATTTTAAAATGAAAATGTATCATCTTAAAGGTCAATGTGAAATTTTTTCACAGCTGATGAAAAGGTTAAAATGTGTTTACTGTCAAGGTAAAATTAGTCAGTTACATGTGAATAAATACCCAGACAATAGTTTAGATAATGTCCTTGAAACTTGTCACAATTAATGTTAATGGACTACGAGATAATAGAAAACGTGAGTTGGTGTTTAATTGGCAATCAAAGAAATATGATTGTATTTGTTTACAGGAAACACATAGTACGGGGATTGATATTAACCGGTGGGAAAGTGAATGGAAAGCACAAGGGGGCGGTACTAGTGCATGGTTATGTGGATCAAGCGAATCGAGGGGCGTGGCTATCCTTTTAAGTAAACATTTTTCTTGTGATATAAATTTTAATTTTTCTGATAAGACTGGTAGATTACTGACATGTGAGATAAACACAGAAAATGCAGTTTTTCATATTTTTAATATATATGCTCCAAATCTATGCAGTGATAGAAAACAATTTTTCGATTCTTTTCAAAATAGTTCTTACAACCATGAAGATGATAGTATTTATCATTACAATATTGTTTTGGGAGATTTTAATTGTATTCTTGATAAAAAGATTGATATATATCCCAATCGACGGACGGACGACATTGGCAAAATAGAACTACAAAATCTTATTACTAGGTATGATTTATATGATGCATGAAGAAAGCTTAACCCAAATAAAAAACGATATTCTTTTCAAAGGGGGAATTCAAAATCACGTATTGATTTTATTTTATGTTCAAATGGTTTATGTAGTAAAGTGTTTGATACTAATATAAAACACTTTCCATTCAGCGATCACGACTTGGTATACACTAAGTTAAAATTAGATGACGTTAAGAGGGGCCCGGGAATTTGGGCAATGAATTTTAACACTATAACTAGCATTCAATACTTGGTGGGGTATATGGAAGAACGAGATAGGAAGGTTCCGAAATATTCAAGAATGGTGGGATGCTACATAGACTAAAATCAAATATTTAACAATGCAAATAAGTAAGCAATTAAAAAAAGGTCAAAGTAAAAAAGACATAGAAAAATTTGAGAAACAGTTAGAAGATCTTAAATCTAATACAGATGACGGCGATATCATAAAAGGTAAGATACTAGAATTAGATAATTCAATAAAAAAATATTATACACAAAAAGCGGAAGCCGCAAATATTCGTTCAAGAATAAAATGGGCGGAAGAAGGGGAAAGGTCAACTCGATATTTCTTTGAACTTGAAAAAAAACAGGGAGAAAACAAAATGTGGAATCGAATTAAAAACACAGAAGGTAAGTATAAATATGATATAGATTCAATAATTGACGAACAGATACAATTTTATTCCAAGTTATTTACAACTGAGAGATGGGATGAAAACAGTGCTAATAAACTAACGCAACATATTGAAAGTAAGTTAAATGTGGATGAAAAAGAAAATCTCGAAATGGATGTAAGTATAGGAGAAATCAAAAATGTTTTAAAAATTTTGAAGCCAACTATATCACCTGGTGAGGATGGAATAATTTCTGAGATTTATATAACTCACTGGGAACAAATAAAAGACGAATTTTTTCTGCTTGTAAAGGATACTTTCGATAAAAAAGAACTAACTTCTTCACAATATAAGGGGGTTCTTACTCTTTTACATAAATGTGGGGAGCAGGAAGATATACGGAACTGGAGACCACAGACTCTATTAAACAGTGACTACAAAATAATTGCAAAAATTCTTGCAGAGAGATTAAAAGTTGTTTTACCAAAATTGATACATTCGGTCCAGAAGGGATTTGTAAAAGGTCGTAATATCAGTGAAGCTAACCGTCTAATACAAGATGTAATATAATATACAGATCGTGAAGATGAAGAAGGTATCATAATATATTTAGATCAACAAAAAGCATTCGACCGGGTAGAATGGGGGTGGGTGGATCATGTATTAAGTAAATTTAACTTTGGGGAAACATTTAGGGAGTGGGTTCAAATGTTATTCAAATATGCACATACTTGTATCAAGACCAATGGTTTTGGGTCGAAATATTTCAATATTTCAAGGTCCTGTAGGCAAGGGTGTCCAATAGCGCCTCTTGTTTACATTCTACAGGCCGAACCTGTAGCCTGTGCTATAAGGGGGGATAGTGATATACAAGGGGTCAAATTACCAGGAGGAAAAGATGGGGAATATATCGAGACTAAACTCTGCATGTTTGCAGATGACACTCAGCTATTTAATAAAAATGATGAATCTGTCAAAAAATCTTTTGATATTTTAACTATATATGAAAAGGCCTCTGGTTCAAAGGTCAATTATGAAAAGACAAAAGGTATGTATATTGGAACGACAAAAAATAAAAGACCAAAGTTTACAAAATAGTTTGGACAAAGGATAATGTTAAAACTCTTGGCATTCATCATGGTTATAATATACAAAATGATGAAACATGGAAATCAATAATTGTTAAAATGAAAAAGTGTGTCCATGTTTGGAAAAGTAGAAACTTGTCATATACAGGTAAAACTTTAATAGTGAAAAATCTCTTGATCTCTCTTTGTGGTTACGAAATTGAAATGCGGGGAATTCCAGAAAAATATGTAAAAGAAATGACAACTTTGGTTTAGGATTTTATCTGGGGAGGGGGCATTAACCAAATAGAAAGGACAGTTTGCTGTTTGGGAGTAGAAAATGGGGGCATGGGTATGATTAACATACAAGAATTTATTGACAGTAAAAGAATTAAGCTTATATACCGAATTTTACATGAACCATTAGAAAGTTGGAATGCGATTGGTAAGTATTGGCTCCGTAAGTTAGACATCAAGTTTAATGAAAAATATTTTGTATGCAAGTGCTCTAATGTATCAACTCTAAATTTGAATATATTACCAATTTTTTACAAAATATGTATCCAATCATGGTCAAAATTACAGGAACTTATTGAATTGTGTAATAATGACATTGATTGCATTCTAAAAACCAGAATATTTTGTAACTCTTCAATAACATTTAAAAACAAACCAGTAGTGTTTACTTCGTTTCTGCAAAGTAACGTACGAACTATAAATGATATATGGGATTCAAATAATAAAAATTTTAAAAGTTGTCAAGATATATACAATTTATTAATCGATAGGAGAAACTGTATTTCAGAGTTTTCTAAGATAAAAAAAGCAATCCCCGAAAAGTTCATAAAATCTTAAAAGGTGAAACTACAATACTACCAGAATGTAGAGTTACCTTTAATATCAACGATAAGCTATTTTTTTTTAATGATTCAAATACAACTATATCACCTGATCAATTGAAAATAAAAATAATCCAGGGAATCTTTAAACAAAATATAAAACCAAAATGTCAGACTAAATGGGAAGAACAGTTCAATGGTAATATTGATTGGACACAAATTTGGACAAAATTAAAGCAAATCAAAGTTACTAATAAGGTCAAAGAATTCCAATGGAAATATCTCCATAATATAAATTATACAGAACATAGATTGAAAAAAATGAATTTATCAAACGGAAAGTGCCACCTCTGTCAAATAAGAGACAACGATGAAACGATGCAGCATCTATTTTTTAAATGTCCTTCTGTGAAGAAATTTATTAAAGAAATAGAAGCGATTTTTAACCGATCTGGATTAATATATAATATAGAAATCAATGAATCAAATATTATATTAGGGCTATATGAGGGTGTTGATTTAGATCTCATTTTTAATACCGTAATATTTATTTCAAAGTGGGAAATATGGAAAATACGTAATAAGGTGAAATATAACCAATCCCGAATTGGAAATCAAACAATTTTTAACACTTGGTAAAATAATTTAGAAAAACATTTACAATGCACATTACAAACTTCTCATATTAATGAAATTGATAAAAACAAATTAGAACTTATTCGGAATAACATATGATTATTTATTATTTATGAACATATAGCTAATGAATGGTAATAATTGTATAGTCTAATTGTGTATATTATGATGAAATGTAAAAGCAAATGAATATGAAATAGGTTTAAGTGGACTTTTTTTTTTCATTTTTTTTTCACTTGCTACCCCTGGACAAGTGAAATTGATGTAAAACAGGGACCCTTAATATGCGCTCCTGCGCCATCAATGTTATTGTAAACAGGAGATGTTGAATAAATTATAATATAATGAAAAAAAAAAAAACAAAAAAAAACCTCATGTCGTCCAGCAAAGGTCACTCACTCTAGTATTCTAACCAATCAGACAGAGATCAGACCAATCATCAATATCATGTCGTCAATCAAAGGTCACACACACTGGTAGTCTAAACAGTCAGTCGGAGATCAGACCAATCATTAACATATTGTCCCTCATCAAAGACCACACACACTAGTAGTCTAAACAGTCAGTCAGAGATCTGACCATTCATTAACATTATGTTGTCAATCAAAGGCTACTCAGGTTAGTAGTCTAAGCAGTCAGTCAGATATCAGACCAATCATTAACATCATGTCGTTGATCAAAGGTCACACTCCCTAGTAGTAAAAGCAGTCAGTCAGAGATCAATCCAATCATTAACATAATGTCATCAATCAAAGGTCACACACACACGAATAGTCTAAACAGTCAGTCAGAGATCAGACCAATCATTAACATCAAATCGTCCATCAAAGATCACAAACCCTAGTAGTCTAAACAGTCAGTCAGATATCTGACCAATCATTAACATTATGTTGTCAATCAAACGCCACTCAGATTAGTAGTCATTAAACATCATGTCGTTGGTCAAAGGTCACACACATGAGTAGTCTAAACAGTCAGTCAGAGACCAATCCAATCATTAACATCATGTTTTCAATCAAAGGTCACACACACTAGTAGTCTAAACTGTTAGTCAGAGATCATACCAATCATTAAGATCATGTCCTCCATCAAAGATCACACACATTAGTAGTCTAAGAAGTCAGTCAGAGATCAGAACAATCATTAACATCATGTTGTTAATCAAAGGTCACAAACCCTAGTAGTCTAAACAGTCAGTTAGAAATCTGACCAATCACTAACATCACGTCGTCCATCAAAGGTCACTCACACAAATAGCATAAACAGTCAGTCAGAGATCTGACCAATCATTAACATCATGTCGTCCATCAAAGTTCACACACACTAGTAGTATAAACAGTCAGTCAGAGATCAGACCAATCATTAATATTATGTTGTCAAATAAAGGCCACTCACACTAGTAGTCTAAACAGTCAGTCAGAGATCAGATAAATCATTAACATCATGTCGTCCATCAATGTTCACACACACTAATAGTCTAAGCAGTCAGTCAGAGATCAGATCAATCATCAACATCATGTCGTCAATCAAAGGTCACTCACACTCACAGTAGTAGTCTAAACAGTCAGTCAGAGATCTGACCAATCATTAATATTAAGTTGTCAAATAAAGGCCACTCACACTAGTAGTCTAAACAGTCAGTCAGAGATCAGATCAATCATTAACATCATGTCGTCAATCAAAGGTCACACACACTAGTAGACTAAACTGTCGGTCAGAGATCTTACTACTCATATCAATAGACAAAGATCACACTGCCTAGTAGTCTAAACAGTCAGTCAGAGATCTGACCAATCAGTAACATCATGTCTTCCATCAAAGGTCACTCACACTAATAGCATCAACTGTCAGTCAGAGATCTGACCAATCATTAACATCATGTCGTCCATCAAAGTTCGCATACACTAGTAGCATAAACAGTCAGTCACAGAGCAGACCAATCATTAACATCATGTCGTCCATCAATGATCACACACACTAATAGTCTAAGCATTCACTCAGAGATCAGATCAATCATTAACATCAAGTCGTCAATTAAAGGTCCCACACACGAGTAATCTAAACAGTCAGTCAGATATCAGACCAATCATTAAAATCATGTCATTAATCAAAGGTTACAAACTCTAGTAGTTTAAACAGTCAGTCAGAGATCAGACCAATCAGTAACATCACGTCGTCCATAAAAGATCACTCACACTAATAATATAAACATTCAGTCAGAGATCTGACCAATCATTAACATCATGTCGTCAATCAAGGGTCACATACACTAGCAGTCTAAAAAGTCAGTCAGAGATCAATACAATCATTAACATATTGTCGTTCATCAAAGACCACACAAACTAGTAGTTCAAACAGTCATTCCGAGATCTGACCAATCATTAACATTATGTTGTCAATCAAAGACCACTCAGATTAGTAGTCTAAACAGTCAGTCAGATATCAGACGAATCATTAACATCATGTCATTAGTCAAAGGTCACACTCCCTAGTGGTCTAAACAGTCAATCAGAGATCAGTCCAATCATTAACATCATGTCATCAATCAAAGGTCACACACACGAGTAGTCTAAACAGTCAGTTAGAGATCAGACCAATCAGTAACATCATGTCGTCCATCAAAGATCACACACACTAGTAGTTTAAACAGTCAGTCAGAGATCAGACCAACCATTAGAACTTGTCGTCCGTCAAAGGTGACACACACACTTGTGGTTTAAACAGTCAGTTAGATATCAGACCAATCATTAACATCACGTCATATATCAAAGGTCACACACACTAGTAGTCTAAACAGTCAGTCAGAGATCAGACCATTCATTAACATCATGTCGTCCATCAGAGGTCATTCACACTAGTAGTCTAAACAGTCAGTCAGAGATCAGACCAATCATTAACATCATCTCGTCAATCAAGGGACACACACACATCATGTCGTTAATCAAATGTCACAAACCCTAGTCAATCAGATATCTGACCAGTCATTAACATCACTTCGTCCTTCATAGGTCACAAACACAAGTAGTCTAAACAGTCAGTCAGAGATCTGACCAATCATTAACATCACGTCGTCCATCAAAGGTCACTCACACTAATATTATAAGCAGTCAGTCAGAGATCAGACCAATCATTAACATCATGGTTTCAATCAAAGGTCACACACACTAATAGCCTAAGCTGTCAGTCAGAGATCATATCAATCATTTACATCATGCCGTCCAACAAAGATCACACACAGTCAGTCAGAGATCAGACTATTCATTAACATCATGTCATCCACCAGAGGTCACTCACAATAGTAATCTAAGCAGTCAGTCAGATATTTGACCAATCATTAACATCATATCGCCCTTCAAAGATCACTCACACTAGTAGTCTAAACAGTCAGTCAAATATCAGTCAAATCATTAGCATCACGTTGTCAATCAAAGGTCACACACCCTAGTAGTCTAAACAGTCAGTCATACATCAGACCAATTATTAACATCACGTCATTAATCAAAGGTCACACTCCCTAGTAGTCTAAACAGTCAGTCAGATATCTGACCAATCATTAACATCATGTCGTCAATCAAAGGTCACTCACACCAGTAGTCGAAACAGTCAATCAGAGATCAGTACAATCATTAGCATATTGTCGCTCATCAAAGACCACAAACACTAGTAGTCTAAACAGTCAGACAGAGATCTGACCATTCATTAACATTATGTTGTCAACCAAAGGCCACTCAGATTAGTAGTCTAAACAGTCAGTCTTATATCAGACCAATCATTAACATCATGTCGTTGGTCAAAGGTCAAACTCCCTAGTAGTCTAAACAGTCAGTCAGAGATCTGACCAATCATTAACATCATGTCGTCCAGCAAAGGTCACTCACAGTAGTAGTCTAAACAGTCAGTCAGAGATAAGTCCAATAATTAACATCATGTCGTCAATCAAGGGTCACACACACTAGCAGTCTAAAAAGTCAGTCAGAGATCAGTACAATCATTAACATATTGTCGTTCATCAAAGACCACACACACTAGTAGTTCAAACAGTCAGTCCGAGATCTGACCAATCATTAACATTATGTTGTCAATCAAAGGCCACTCAGATTAGTAGTCTAAACAGTCAGTCAGATATCAGACGATACATTAACATCATGTCATTAGTCAAAGGTCACACTCCCTAGTAGTCTAAACAGTCAGTCAGAGATCAGTCCAATCATTAACATCATGTCATCAATCAAAGGTCACACACATGAATAGTCTAAACAGTCAGTTAGAGATCAGACCAATCAGTAACATCATGTCGTCCATCAAAGATCACACACACTAGTAGTTTAAACAGTCAGTCAGAGATCAGACCAACGATTACAACTTGTCGTCCGTCAAAGGTCACACACACTTGTGGTCTAAACAGTCAGTTAGATATCAGACCAATCATTAACATCATGTCGTATATCAAAGGTCACACATACTAGTAGTCTAAACAGTCAGTCAGAGATCAGACCAATTATTAACATCACGTCATCAATCAAAGGTCACACACACTAGTAGTCTAACAGTCAGTCAGAAATCAACTCAATCATTGACATCATATCGTCCATCAAAGGTTAGTCACTCACACTAGTAGTCTAAACAGTCACTCTGAGAGCTGACCAATCATTAGCATCATGTTGTCAATCAACGGTCACACACACTAGTAGTCTAAGCTCTCAGTCAGAGATCTGACCAATCATTAACATCATGTCGTCCAGCAATGGTCACTCACACTAGTAGTCTAACCAGTCAGTCCGAGATCAGACCAATCATTAACATCATGTCGTCAATCAAAGGTCACACACACTGGTAGACTAAACAGTCAGTCAGAGATCAGACCAATCATTAAAATAATGTCGTCAATCAAAGGTCACTCAGTACAATTATTAACATATTGTCGCTCATCAAAGACCACACACACTAGTAGTCTAAACAGCCAGTCAGAGATCTGACCATTCATTAACATTATGTTGTCAATGAAAGGCCACTCAGATTAGTAGTCTAAACAGTCAGTCTTATATCAGATCAATCATTAACATCATGTCGTTGGTCAAAGGTCAAACTCCCTAGTAGTCTAAACAGTCAGTCAGAGATCAATCCAATCATTAACATCATATCATCAATCAAAGGTCACACACACTAGTAGTTTATACAGTCAGTCAGAGATCAGAATAACCATTAACATCATGTTGTCAATCAAAGGCCACTCAGACTAGTATTCTAAACAGTCAGTCAGATATCAGACCAATCATTAACATCATGTCGTTAGTCAAAGGTCACACTCCCTAGTAGTCTAAACAGTCATTCAGAGATCTGAGCAATCATTAGCATCATGATTTCAATCAAAGGTCATACACACTAGTAGTCTAAACTGTTAGTCAGAGATCATACCAATCATTAACATCATGTCCTCCATCAAAGATCACACACATTAGTAGTCTAAGCAGTCAGTCAGAGATCAGAACAATCATTAACATCATGTTCTTTATCAAAGGTCACAAACCCTAGTAGTCTAAACAGTCAGTCAGAGATCTGACCAATCATTAATATTATGTTGTCAATCAAAGGCCACTCAGATTAGTAGTCTATGCAGTTTGTCAGATATCAGACCAATCATTAAGCATCACGTCGTTGGTCAATTATCACACTCCCTAGTAGTCTAAACAGTCAGTCAGAGATCAATCCAATCATTAACATCATGTCATCAATCAAAGGTCACACACACGAGTAGTCTAAACAGTCAGTCAGAGATCAGACCAATCATCAACATCATGTCGTCCATCAAAGACCACACACACTAGTAGTTTAAACAATCAGTCGTAGATCTGACCAATCATTAACATCATGTTGTCAATCAAAGGCCACTCAGACTAGTAGTCTAAAGAGTCAGTCAGATATCAGACCAATCATCAACATCATGTCGTTAGTCAAAGGTCACACTCCCTAGTAGTCTAAACAGTCATTCAGAGATCTGACCAATGATTGACATCATGTTTTCAATGAAAGGTCACACACACTAGTAGTCTAAACTGTTAGTCAGAGATCATACCAATCCTTAGCATCATGTCCTCCATCAAAGATCGCACACATTAGTACTCTAAGCTGTCAGAACAATCATTAACATCATGTTGTTAATCAAAGGTCACAAACCCTAGTAGTCTAAACAGTCAGTTAGCGATCAGACCAATTATTAACATCACGTCGTCCATCAAAGGTCACTCATACTTATATCATAAACAGTCAGTCAGAGATCTGACCAATCATTAACATCATGTTTTCAATCAAAGGTCACACACTAGTAGTCTAAACTGTCAGTCAGAGATCAGACCAATCATTAACATGATGTCGTCCATCAAAGATCACACACACTAATAGTCTAAACAGTCAATCAGAGATCAGATCAATCATTAACATCATGTCGTCAATCAAAGGTCACACAAACTAGTAGACTAAACTGTCGGTCATATATCTTACTAATCATTAACAGCATGTCGACAATCAGAGGCCCCACACACTAGTGGTCTAAACTGTCAGTCAAAGATCAGATCAATCATTAATATCATGTTTGAGCACTTCATTTTGGGTTAGCTACTCAGAGCAAACATATATTTTTATTTTAAAATGACAAACTTGATATTTATTATACAGATACAAAATGAAATTCACGTGTTCAGTTTTTGAGAACTGATTAATGATTATTTTGATAGATTGTCATTATATTAAGGTTGTTTTTTCCCATTTGTCATGATTTTACAATTTACATAAATATACTTATATAATTTCCGAACGTCAGTATCCATTCATTAGAGTGTTAGAATGTAAGTTTAATCTTGCTGTATTATTGCAAGTAAACTATGAACTGACCATAATGAGAATAAAAAACATGGTTTTCCCCTACAATAAAAAACACAAAACATCATTTCAAAATACATTGGAACAATATTGATTATAAAATAGCATGTATGAATATATATTGACGCTATATGTTCCCAGTTCTTTAAATTGTGAAATGCTGGGTAACATAATAAGAAAATTAGAAATATAGCTGATAATTTTCTAGTACAAATTTTTAATCATTAGTAAAAGTGATTGTTGCTTAACGCCAAGTGAACAATTCTTCAGCTATTCCGTGGCGAGACCAATTAAGTTTATATCAAAATGGTGATGTCCGCTTTGTTCTAACACATTTAGTTGGAATTTTCAGTTCCAGCTCATTTCTCGGTGGGTAGACATGTGGCTTTACTCTGACACATTATCATGATTCCGAGCCAACCAGGTTTTTGTTCTTACTCTTTACTGTTGTGTGCTTAGCAGAGATGCAAAACATGTCAATGTTATAGTCTTTGCTTTGACCCGACCAGTGCTTGAAAACTATGATATGCCCATCTTCGCTAGCCAAGGGTTACGATCCGCTCCTCTTCTCTCCACCCTTGGCAGATCTAGAATACATTTTGATAATTTGCGCATCTTCGCTAGCCAATGGTTACGATCCGCTCCTCTTCTCTCCACCCTTGGCAGATCTAGAATACATTTTGAGGATTCGCGCTTTAATATTTCATTCGTTACGGCTACCAGTACACGTATCCAATCAGAAGACGTTTAACACGGAACACATGTTATATCGACGAAATGTAAACAAAGATGGCAGCGGCCACAGAGTTGTGTAGACTCTGTCAGAAAATATTGTCCAAAAGGAGCAGAAGAACGATTTTCGGGGAGACTTTTGGGGTTAGCCAACAACTATCTGAAGTGTTGGGTTATGTTCCACATGTTCAAGACGGGATAAGTAGATACGTTTGTGGTTTTTGTTTCATGAAGCTGAACAAATTATCAAAAATTGACTACGACATTTTGCACCGAGTTGAATTGCTGAGAGCTGAAAAATATGATATAATAAAAACACTCAGGTCCAAATATTTATCAAAATTTCAATCATGCCAAAGTAAAGTTCCTTCACAAGATGTATCAACAAGTGCGGAGAATACGCCGACGAGGTTGGCCAAACGTGTTGGCCTTCATTCTCCAACTCCACGTAAAGTAAAGAAAACCCATGCAAGCTACACCTAGAAGAAAATGTGACGGGGATAAACAGGTTAATGTGATCTTAACCCTCCCCTCTTGATAACTATATATCCCGGTAACTATATCTCACAAATACAACAAGGTGACGGGGATAAACACGTTAATGGGATCTTAACCCTCCCATCTTGATAACTATATCTCCTGGTAACTGTATCTCACAGATACAACAATGTGACGGGGATAAACAGGTTAATGGGATCTTAACCCTCCCCTCTTGATAACTATATCTCCTGGTAACTATATCTCACAGATACAACAATGTGACGGGGATAAACAGGTTAAAGGGATCTTAACTCTCCCTTCTTGATAACTATATCTCCTGGTAACTATATCTCACAGATACAACAATGTGATGGGGATAAATAGGTTAAAGGGATATGAACCCTCCCCTCTTGATAACTATATATCCTGGTAACTATATCTCACAGATACAAACATGTGACGGGGATAAACATGTTAAAGGGATCTTAACCCTCTCCTCTTGATAACTATATCTCCTGGTAACTATATATCACAGATACAACAATGTGACGGGGATAAACAGGTTAATGGGGTCTGAAACCTCCCCTCTTGATAACTGTATCTCCTTGTAACTATATCTCACAGATACAACAATGTGATGGGGATAAATAGGTTAAAGGGATATGAACCCTCCCCTCTTGGTAACTATATATCCTGGTAACTATATCTCACAGATACAAACATGTGACGGGGATAAACAGGTTAAAGGGATCTTAACCCTCCCCTCTTGATAACTATATCTCCTGGTAACTATATATCACAGATACAACAATGTGACGGGGATAAACAGGTTAATGGGGTCTGAAACCTCCCCTCTTGATAACTGTATCTCCTGGTAACTATATCTCACAGATACAACAATGTGACGAGGATAAAAATGTTAATGGGATTTGAACCCTCCCCTCTTGATGACTATATCTGCTAAAGCAATATATATATATATATATATATATATATATATATTATATATGCAAACGATAAAAAAACACTTGCACAATGTCTCTTCCACTCAAAAAGGCAACACATTATTACAAATCAAAGTACCGAGGTTCTGTCTAGTCACAGACTTACTTTGCAACGTTTATATATTTCAAAAAGGGCCCGGGTGGCTCAATGAGTAATGTAGTTGGATTACCTAACATCTCATACAAGCCTATCACAAATACGGCGTTGGTTGGCTCCCGCTTTTGCAAATTACAAAAAAGGGTGCACTCGACTCGCAATCGCAAGTGATAAAGTTTACCAGTTGCTTGCCCATGGTCGGTGGTTCTCTCCGGGTACTCCGGCTTCTTCCACCACTAAAACTGGTCACCATGATATAGATGAAATATTGCTGAAAGAGGCGTTAAACACCAAATGTCAATCAACCATATATATTCAATTAATGCGACAAATGATATATACGATTATCTTTCACCTTTTCTAATAAAAAAAATTGCGAAATTTCTTTTTTAAGTTTTCTTTTATTATACTATAGTACTATATACATCTGTATACTATATCATTGATAATCTTAAAGTTCGATAATACTCAGGTTCACTGAGGGATGAACTTCATTGGAAGAAGAAGAAGAAGAAGAAGAAGAACAGGGGAGTAAGGGCTTACGTTTCAGATGAGCAAGCAGAATAAACTACTATACAGTTTAATTTCCTGACGATAACATGTGTTCTGTTCTCCAATGGCACATTGTGATTCAAATTTGCAATCTGAATTTTGGTGACAGTCCGATAGTCCGAAGGTCCAATAGTCCGAAGGTCCCATATTCCGAAACCCAAATAGAAAATTTAATTTGTTTTTATTCCGACGGGAGCGCGATTAACGGTTTGCATTTTCAGTGAATCATATTTGAATATCAAGGTTGGTAAGAGATGGGTTCCCTTTGTTAGAAATTGGATATCTAAATTCACGATAGTACAGTAGATTCAAAAACAGTTTAGATATAATAGCGAATTGTTTGTACCAAGGTGATGACAGTTACAAATGTACATAAATTTCATTTAAACATATACATATATTTCTAGCGTTAATTTTATTTATTTTTAAAGTAATTTAAATTCGGAATCATTTAATATCTAATAGTGTTGCTACTACGTGCATCCATACAAACAAAAATGATGTGGTTCGTTGCTTTCTAAGCAAATAATACACCACCCTTTTTGCAAAAGAAAGCATCCAATTTTATCCTGGCTACGCCACTGTATATTTAAGTTCAAACAGATACATTTATAATTATAACTTAGATGGAAAAAGTCACCGAGAGACTCACAAGATCCGGAATTGTTCACCTGGGTTAAGTTCATGAGAAATTATCAGACATTTCAATTGATGTCTTTGCTGCCATATCTGTGTACACATTTACAACTAAGTTGGATCATTTCTGCCAAATTTAATTGAATTCGTTGTATTTAATGCCTCTCCGAGAAATGATACTGCATTCCCATAAAGCTACAATGTAAACTTTGACCGTTGCTGATGGCCATTTTGAACTTCTGCTCTACAAAAGATTAGTATTGGGACAGTCGTAGTTGTGATCGTACGGTAGTTAGATATATAACTACTTATGCAATCAGTGCCTATCACCACTAACGTTGTCAGTTCGAATTCCGATCAGTCGAGGTGTACCTGGAGAAAACCACCAGCCTGTCACAAGTCACTGACCAACTTTATCACATAATGTTGTATCCAGTACACCTCGCCGAGTTATTAGACTGTATCATTGAGGAAGATTTTGATTAGCTGAAATCAAATTTGGCGGTATACTTGAGTAAAGTGACAGGAAAAGTCTCAAACGTCCTCATGGGCAGTGAAATAGCATGGTAAATGAAACATGTTTACGAAAACAGTTCAGTGTTCTGTTTACCATACATGTTGAATTTAAAGTGAATAAATTATTATCAAACGCATGAGTAAAATTTAATTGTAATATCTCTGTCTTTTTTATGCTAACGTCTTTAAATGTTATTGTCTTACATGTCTATACATATGTTTGTTAATGTTCATTCTTTCATTTTAAATCGGCCGTGGTCGTCGTGGTCGTATGAAAGTTGGATTTAAAACTACATGTACATGTAAATATGCAATCAGTGCCTATCACTACTAACGTTGGGAGTTCGAACCCCGCTCAGGCGAGGTGTACTTGAAACAACATCATGTGATAAAGTTTGTCAGTGACTTGCGGCAGGTCGGTGGTTTTCTCTACCAATAAAACTGACTGCCACAGAGAAAAAAGTTAAGCACCCCTAGATATATTAAAATATAATAGGTTACACTAAGCATAGATTCTAATATTTATATTGATTATAGCAAGAACAATATTCCATTAAAAAGATGTGCTCACACAGGTGTGACCATTATGTCTAATATCGAATAGTCATGCACGTGAACCATGCCTCTCACGCATTACGCAAAATTTAGTATGTTCACGCTTCGAATTTGGGTATTTAAGGCTGGTGTTTTTAAAAAAAAATATTCAGTCTCGGTAAGCATGGTACGAAGGCGAATATCAGAAGCACAAAGATTGCAAATAATCGGCATACATACAGCAGGGATGTCCTTCAAAGCTATTGGACGTCAGATGGGCTACCACTATACTGCAGTCAGCCGACTGGTGAGAAAACACACACAAACCAACAATGTGAAAGACTTACCAAGATCCGGCAGACCACGGGTAACATCTGATCTTAACGACAGTACATTACAGCTTTTGGTTAGACGGATGCCATTCGCAACCAGCCTCGTACTCAAACAACACTGGCTGCCCAATAGACGCCTGTCAACAAGAACAGTTAGAAACCGTCTGAAATCAGCGGGACTTAAGTCAAGGAGAGTCATTAAACGTCCACTGTTGGCAGACCGACATCGACGATCACGTTTGGCATGGTGTTTAGAACGACGTGGTTGGAATTTAAGGACATGGCGCAAGATCCATTGTTCAGACAAGACCCGGTTTCTGCTTCATGTAACCGACGGCCAGATGAGAGTGTGGAGACACAAAAATACAGCCTATACCCCAAGGAACATCCAGCCAATGGTCCCTTACGGTGGAGGCTCAGTAATGGTGTGGGGGTGTATCTCTGATGACTGCAAGCTGGATTTAGTCACCATACAAGGCAACCTAACTGGTGATCAGTACATCAGAGACGTCTTGCAACCAGTTGTTGTCCCCCATTTCGACAACCACCCACTAGCTACACGGCCTGTGTATATGGATGACAACGCCAGGATTCATCGTTCAAGAGCAGTAACCGCCTACCTCCAAAGCGAAGCCGTGACTTCTGTTCCTTGGCCAGCCATGAGCCCGAATTCTAATCCCATAGAGCAAATTTCGGACATGTTAGGCCGTCGTATACATGCTCGGGAACCTCCTGTGCCAAACATTCGTCAGTTGGAAGCAGCATTGCATCGGGAATGGCAGCAGCTATCACAACAGGACATCCGACGTCTAACTGGAGGGATGAGAGGCAGGGTTGATTCCGTCATCCAAGCACGTGGGGGTACTGACCTTTGAACAATAGAGGTCGTCAAGTGATTCATAAGTGACGTCTTGAAAGTGAAATTACAATCTTATCGTGTTTTTGAACTGTGAAGGTCAATACTTAAAATGGTCATGCTATACTGCAAAAACTGCCCTTCTGATATTGTGATTAAATATTCATTTAATTAACATTTTTCTTGAATTTTTTTTTGTGGTTTCTTACAGCCAATGTAATGTCCTAGCAGGTCACCATTGCGTTTTTAAAATTATCTGGTCAGTAATCTCGTGATACTTGTCGTATCATTTGTCATTTCAAAAAAAAACATGGGGGTGCTTAACCTTTTTCTTTGTGTATATATCAGTGGGTGCTTAACGTTTTTCTTTGTGTATATATGATGGACCACAATATTTAAGTATAAAACCATACAAGAATAAATATGATGATCGTTTGAAATCAGTGAGAGGATATGGATGTAAATGAACATGATAGATTATCTAACAGTACAATTAGACACACATTAATGTAAAGCAACCGTGCTTTTATTGCTGTTCTACATTTTGTGAAATAAATCTTTACAAAGTAAGGGATTATTTAATTTTGTTTGGGGGGGAAATAAATTTGAAATGTGTTGTGTTTATTGAAAATTTTAACACGGATTTCCATCACAGAACATAACATAATTTAACCCCCACTTTTTCCAGCACCTACTCTAATGAGTGAGAGAGTGATTGTTGCTTAACGCCAACTCAGTAATTTTCAGTTATATCATGGCGAGAACAAGTTGATTTTCAATGAGATAATGATGAGGTCACTTTGTACTAGAAAAACACCCTTTGTTGGATTTTTATAGTGCTAGTTCACTGAAAGAAAAGTTTGAAGATACCAAAGGAGCAAACAACAGTCTGCAGATAGACAAGTCAACCCATTCGGACACATTATCTTGATTCCGAGCCAACCAGTCTTTGCTCTTTCTCCTTAATGCTGGGTTCTTAGCGAAGAAGCAACAAATACGAATTGTATAGTCTTTGGTTTGACTCGTTATGGTCTAGAACCTATGATCTACCTAACTCGGGGCAAGCACGCTAACCATTACACCACTAATGTGGTTGCCTACTGTAGTCTGCAATGATGGAATTAGCTATAACATGCCTGTACAAAGATTTATTAAGCTAAAGACAATTAGAAATGACAACCACATAACTTAGTTTGTTATTGAATTCTACAGGATAGTGCTTGGCAAATGCTTTGGTTAACAAGTTATTTATAACCATGTTTAATTCCTAATTATTACATAGTTTGCCAGAAAATGACACAATTTGGATATGCAGTAAATGAAAACTAGAGGCTCAGTGGACTGAGCCTGTGTCGCTGACCTTTAATTCTGCTTTGAGGAAACTTAATACAGAATCTTCCATAGATGATTCCTACAAAGTTTCAGTTCATTTGGCCAAGCGGTTTCAGAAGAAAACATTTTTTAGAAATCGAGCAATCAAAAACAAGAATTGCCTGTGGCGGCATTGTTTGAAAACGGATAAAAATGAAATGAAATAAGCGATCAATAGAGGACCTTCCATACATGCTTCCTACCAAGTTTCGGTTCATTTAGCCCAGCGGTTTCAGATGAGAAGTTTTTTTTTAGAAATCAACCAATCAAAAACAAGAATTGCCTGTGGCGGTCATGTTTGTTACCGGATGGAGACAAAATTAGCAATCTTTATAGAAGACCTTCCATAGATGCATCCTACTATGTTTCGGTTCATTTATTTGGCAAAGCGAAGAGTAGTATAAAATTAGGTAGAAGAGGACAAACAGACTAGGTAGAAGAGGACAAACAGACTAGGTAGAAGAGGACAAACAGACTAGGTAGAAGAGGACAGAAATAGTGTATATGTAGAAAAAGAAAAAAAGGGGGTATTATATTTGAATAAATAGTCTATAGGTAGAAGAGGACAAAAAGAGGAGTATTAGGGTTTGATTGTATGAGGAACAGTAGGGGATGTAACACAATATTTGGAAAAAGGACAAAGTAATATGTTATAGGTAGAAGAGGTCAAATAAAGGGATAGAATAAGTGTCTATTAATTTAATGTCATTGCAAAGATCTACAAATTGGAATTTAATTAAAACTACTAATCATGATAAACATCACTGTTGAATAAACTCTGGGTGTGAGGCATAACAGGTGATTATTATAAAAAACAATTATAAAAAGGAGGAATAAAAATATAGTATACGTAATAGTCTTTGCAATCATCAACCACTCAGTTACAATGTCAGACATTTTTAATCAGAATAATTTACAAAGTCTATTAGACACGAATATGTTTAACCCGATGCAGTCTAATATGCTTCTTTGTGAAGAAAGGATTTATTCATTCAAGGATTGGCCGAAACAGCTCCGTCAGAAACCGGACGATTTATCAAAAAGTGGATTTTTCTATACGGGATTTGCTGACAAAATGATATGTTTTTACTGCGATCCCACATTGAGAGACTGGGATGTTGATGACAATATCCAAAGCGAACATTATAAATGGTCTCCACAATGTTTATACTTGAAGATGTGTTCTGATAATTCAGATTCATGCCAGCTGTATTCCAAGAGGGTTTATACATACGGGAATTAAATTTGAAATCTGTATATGTTTCATACTGAAAATTGATACAACTGAGTGATGATGGATATTTTATGTACAGTATATGCAGTCGCAGTTATGAAGAGAATTAGTGAATTCATAACAGAAAAATACTATGGATATGAAATTTTTCACCCGTCGCAGACGCACCATTCATGCTTGATGTTGACACGAAATGAACACATAGACATGTATTTTGAAGAGGCGTTAGAGAATGTGATGAGAATGGAATCACAATTAATGTCACGAAGGAATTGGAAGAGAGAGATATTCCTATTAACAGAAAACGAGAGCTTTTGAGGACATTGTGTTGTGAAGTGTGGAGCAAAGAAGTAAAAACGGATGATTGGAAAAAATTGTTGTGCGAAAAGGTGGAGAAACCTTTTGACTTAGACTCTATACTGGAAGGTTACCAATAATACCATGTAAATATTTCATGTTTCTAATAATAACATTAAAATATTCCTGTACATATCATTGTTTGTATTATTTGTGTAAAACGTACCTTGCTTATAATAATGCTTCTGCTGTTTTCGACAGTTTAGCAGCGTTTGTGTGTGAGCTATTTAGTTAAAAGAAATTCCAGCTGAAATAATTCATAACTTGTGTTTACTTAAAACATAATGATTTGATTTTTTGTGTTTTAACATCCCTTTCAACTTCAACAATATTTCAGCTATAAGATGGCGATCAGTTTTAGTGGTGGAGGAAGCCGGAGAGAACCACCGCCGACCATTGGCAAGCAACTGGTAAAATTTGTCACTTGCGACTGCGAGTCGAGTACAGCCTTTTTGTAATTTACAAAGCCAGGATGTGAATCCACACTGCATTAGTGATAGTCTTGTATGAGTTGGTAGATTCATCGACCTAACTTATTAAGCCTCCCGGGCTCACTATATGGAATAGCATGAGATCGTAAACAATTCTTTCTGTTGTAAGCAAAATCACTATTTAAAATATATATTTCTAAAGATGAACATATTTTAAAAGAATGTGCGAAAGGATTAAAAAGTTAGTTCTGGATACTTATTACGATCTGTCCAATGCAGCAGCATATGCTGGACCGGCAAAAGTATATAAAGTGTTGCAGCAGAAAGATATAAAAGATATAGGACTGTTTAAAGTCAGAAAAATATTACAAAATGAAGATAATTACAGTTTACAAAAACCCATTAGACGAAGCTTTAAGATACTACAAGTTCGAGTGACTGAAATAGACGAACAATTTGAGGCTGATTTATGTGATTTCACATCTAATAGTAAATTTAATTCAGGCTATAAGTTCGCATTAGTTATTTTAGATGTATTTTCACGTTTCCTGTTCGCTAGACCATTAAACACAAAGCAAACAGATGAAGTTGTGAAAGCGTTAAAAGACATTTTCAAACACACTGAGCGTAGACCAAGGAAATTATACACAGATAAATGTGGTGAATTTGTAAGTGGTAAAATGAAGAAATAACTAAGACAAGAAGGTATAAAGCATTTCACAAGTCAGAATGAAAAAAAGGCATTGCACATAGATAGGCTAGTTAGGACTCTGAAAGCCAAAATGTATAGATATTTTACAAAGCAAAGAAGTTATAGATACATAGACAACTTGCAAAGCTTTGTAGGTTCATATAATTCTACAACACAGCCTTAAACAATGCCCCTCCAAATAAAGTTGATAAGACGAACGAAGCGAATTTATGGGCTTTCATGTATTTAAAACCGACAAAGAAACAAGACAGAATAGCTAAGAAAGTGAGAGAAAAAAACACGCAAACGTGCATATAAATTTAAAATAGGAGATCTTATTAGAATGACGTTTGAAAAACACCCTTTTCGGAGATCGTTCAATCAAAACTGGACGAGTGAAATATTTAAGATAAAATCACGATTCATGAGACAAGGCATAAGACTTTATACATTAGTAGACTTAAAGGACGAAAAGATCACTGGTCAAATATATGAAAGTGAAATGACAAAAGTCGAGAAAAATCAAGACTCGTTATGTTTCATTGGAGATATACTTAAAAAAAAGAAAGTCGGGAACAAAACTTTATACTTGTGTTCCTTTGTCGGTTTTCCAAAGAAATTTAACATGTGGTTAGACTCAAAAGAGGTTAAAGATGTAACAGCTGACGAAGAGTTAACATGAGTGTTTATATGATATTAAACAGCAATAAGTCACTGGAATATTGTCCTGACAACAAACCCAATCATTTCAAAACATATCTGAAATTTCCTCTAACATTTAATGGCACGTGGAAAGTAGCCTTAACGGAGGCAAAGATTATAGATAAAATTAGTAGTTTAGAATTTCACAAGGACGTGTACATATACTCTACAATTTGTGAAGATACTATTGTTGACGGTGAGAAAAGACCGCTTTTAAGGAGACTTTTTGAAAGAGACGGTAATTATACAAACATTTTCCAAACATTCTTTTACGTACCTGTCCCGTGGGAATATAAGCAGTCAACGTCAATTAGAGATGAAATATTATAATGTTAATTAATCATCATGCATGTACATAACACCCATCTGTTCAATCATACGTTTGATAGAGTTTGTTTCTATTGCCGATAAAGTGGAGAAAGAATATTATAATGAGCAGAAGAACGATGTACGAGATATTAAGTAGACTGATGAAAAGCAATTTTTATGCGAAAAATGCGGTAAGATTCTTTCAGGTATTAATATGATGAGAAAACACGAACGTTCACATAGAAATGTTTTTCGCTGCACTAAATGTTTGAAATCATTCAAACGACTCGCCTTTTTAAAGACACACGAAAAGAAATGTAAATCATCCGAAGAAGCTCGACGTTTTGACTGTAGACATTGTACACATACTTTTCATGCTTATGATGCTCTCTACGATCACGTAGTCGCAAATCATCCACTGAATCTGTCCCTACAATCAGGACGTGAGCTTGAACAAGAAATCGATAATAAAGTCATAGAGAATAATGTGCAAAACTTTGAAAAAGACAGAGTAAACGATGACATTATTGAAAATGTGCACGATGAGAATGAGGTGGAGAGTGAACCAGTGCAAAATATTGAAAAGGACAGAGTAAACGATGACATTATTGAAAATGTGCACAACGAGGATAAGGTGGATCGTGAACCAGTAAATGATGAGGAAACTCAGGAACATCAATTTGAAGATCTGAGCTCATTGAGTAGCGAAGTTAATGTTCGCACCGTTTTTCCAAACGAATACGACAGATATGATTTATTAACTTTTTTTGCTAACACAAGAGAGGAAATAACACAACACATTGAAGAACGAAGTCGAATGTTGAGAAATGTCAAATGGAGTGTATGTGTGCAGGTAAGAATGGTACGCACCTCGACTGACGGGGAAAATAAATTTGCCACATCGTACTTCAGGAGTCGCAATTATATTCACTTTTCTTCTTTACCACTTAACCAACAGGACCTGAATGAAAGTTTTCAGAAAATGTTCAAATCGTTTGAAGAGTTTATAGCGAATAGTAGTAGTTGGTCATTACATAAAATAATCAAACTTGAAGTTCACACGGTGGGATATAAGCCGTTAAAAGGATCAAGCTATGTACCACTACCAAAGTCATTTCAGAGATCTAAATGCATTATTAATATCAAGAACAAGGATCAGAAATGTTTTCTGTATTCTGTGTTAGCGTCTTTATACCCTGCAGAAAATCATATGCTGAGCGCGTGTCGCATTACAAAAAGTATGAAAACACTTTAAACACGACAGGAATAGAATATCCTTTAAGTATAACACAAGTGGAGAAATTCGAACGACAAAATTGTATATCTTGTAATGTTTTTGGTTACGAGGAGGATACTATCTTCCCCTTATACATATCGAAACAAGATAACGCGCTTCACACTGCGGATTTATTATTAATAACAAGGAACGAAAACAAACATTTTTGTTATATTATAGACCTCAATCGATTCTTAAGTCGAACGAAAACAAACACAGATAAACAATATTTTTGTAGGCGATGTTTGCAGGGATTTACCACCCAACACATTCTAGACTCGCATTATATTTTATGTGATTTTAATTTCTTAAATCAAGAAGAAATAGAGAAGTTCGATGTTACATCAATAACGAACGACAGTGATGAAGGGTATGTACTTGAATGCGATTTGTTTTATCCACCGGAAATACATGAATTACATAATTGCTACCCTCTATGTGCAGAGAACAGAGTAGTGGAAGACGACGAGATAGCACCACATAGTCGTTACCTGTTCGAAAAATTAAATGGAACAAAGCAGAAAAGAATTAAGACTAAAAAGCTAATACCAAACCTATACTCCAAGAAGAACTATATCATTCACTATCGACATTTACAGCTATGCTTAGATCTCGGATTAAAAATAGAACGTATTCATCGCATCATGAGCTTTCAACAGAAACCATGGTTAAAAACCTACATAGAATATAATAGCATACAACGACGGAGTGATAAGAAGACTTAGAGAAGACACTGTATAAATTCTATAACAATAGTGTATTCGGTACGTATTATCATAATAACACTTTCGTAATCAGTGTGTGTGGGGTCTGTACGTTTTTGTTTATTTAACAGTTGGAAAGACATAGCATAATGGTAATAAAGGTTAATATTGTTTTTCTTAACATTTTTTTTCCCGTTTACTCACATGTTAAAATTATGTAGTATGAAAATAAAAATGCTCTTTACACTATTTAAAGTGTGTTCAACTCGTTGTTAAATCATGAAGTAGACACTCAAAACACTCCATCAGAACGGAAAGGTACACAACTGAAAAAAAGTCAGCTACCTATCGGAGATGAATTAAACCGTTTTTTTGTTTTTTTGTTTTTCGTTTTTTGTTGTTGTTTTTTTAAACGTCAAACAAGGTACACAACTGAAAAACTCAGCCACCTATCGGAGATGAATTAAACCGTTTTTTTTTTTGCTTTTTTTTGTTGTTGTTGGTGTTGTTGTTTTTTTAAACGTCAAACCATCCACTTATTTTTCCATTATTATAAGTACTATGACTACCTGTATAATTAACTATTTTAAACGTGTTTATTTCTCTGTTTTATAGGAAAAACCTTAGAAGACGTAAGGAAATTCTTGAACGTCAGATTAGTGAATAATCCCGAGATTCTCCGAAAATTGGTCGCCAAACCATCCTTCAAGCGAATACAGATATTCCATCATGATTTAGTTGGTGTTGAAAATGTGAAAACTAAAGTTCTGTTCAATCGTCCAACTTATACAGGTTTCGTTATTTTAGATTTGGCTAAGATGGTGATGGCGGATTTTCATTTTAACGTCATGAAAAAGAAATACGATGCTAATGTTAACACACTATTCACTGATACGGACAGCGTTTGCTACGAAATCATGACAGACGACTTATGCAAAGACTTGAGTGAATTTTCACAGTACTTTGATTTCTCAAACTATCCACCTGACCATACTTTATACAATTTGAACAATGCCTCAATCCCAGGTCTCATGAAAGACGAGTCTTGTGGAATACCTATAGACGAATTTGTTGGATTAAGACCTAAAATGTCTAGTCTTAAATACGGAAACCAAGTTAAAAAAACAGCTAAGGGGATAAACAAAATTAATATTGAAAAAGATCTTACACATCAACATTATCGTGACTGTCTGTTCAATCAGCAAATGAAACGATCAGTTATGGACTTTATAAGAAGTCGAATACATACACTGTATCTCGAAACAGTAAACAAAATCGGACTATCGCCTTTTTGTGATAAACGTTACCACATCAATGATATCGAAAGCTATGCATTTGGTCACTTTCAAATTAACAATGAAAAAACTTAAATGTATCTTGTATGTATTATATTTCAGTGTACATTTATCTATATTTGTGTTGTAAATCTGTTGTTATATTTTTCTGTCATGTGAAGAAGTAATTTAATTTGAATTAATATAAATTTACGTGATAAAAGAAACAAATTTAAAACCATTTTACTTCTCTTTCAAATTGGTGAAGGACGGTATATGCATTATATTTCTTTCTATGCTTATATATATAGTTAATAAATCCTTATGTCGTAAATCCTTGAGTGTTTTTGTGGGGGCCCGGTGGTTCAATTGGTTAGGTCGCTAGATCAAACAACATACATAAGCCTATTACCAATACTGTGTGAGGTTTGCGTCTGGCTTTGTAAATTACAAAAAGGATGCAAGTGATAAAGGTTTACCTATTGCATGCCCATGATTGGCGGTTCTCTCCGGCTTCCTCCACCACTAAAACTGTTCGCCATGATATAGCTGAAATATTGTTGAAAGTGGCGTTAAACACCAAAAACCAATCATGTTTTTTGTCTTTGTTTTAACACTGAACAAAGCCACACATGAGCTTTGACCTGAGCGTTGTTTACCTAACATATGTTTATACTGGGGGCCCGGGTGGCTCAATGAGTTAGGTCGTTGGATATAACAACTCATACAAGCCTATCACCAATACGGCGTGGGTTCGCGCCCGGCTTTGTAAGTTACAAAAAAGGGTGCACTCGACTCGCAGCCGCATGTGATAAAGCTTACCAGTTGCTTGCCATTGGTCTGTGGTTCTCTCCGGGTACTCCGGCTTCCTCCACCACTAAAACTGGTCGCCATGATATAACTGAAATATTGTTGAAAGTGGCGTTAAGTACCAAAAATCAAATCAATCAAATCAAATCTATTTATACTGACTATATGATTAAAAGTGTGATGGGAAAATGTGTTACAATTCCTTTTTTCAGATGTATGAGAAGCAAAAAAATATGAGTCAAGTTCTACTGAAAAAAGCTACTTTAACAAGATAATATAAATAAATAAAAAAACGTAATGTTTGTAAACATTATTTATTATATTGACAGCCATCACCACAAGCGCTGATTGACGAGAAGACTAACACAATAATTCGCTGACAAGACTTTGTTATGACTATATTGTCTAAAAGTAGTCCGACACAATATTATTGAAAATATGACTTATGTTTATAGTCTTTAATAACTCTGTTGATATGTTTCTGGTCGGAATCAGTCAATACGATCCTTCTCTTTAATGCCTGCTTGCTAGAGCATGGCGTCATGCTTTCCTCCGAGTCCACCATGTATGTAACCCCCGCTAGGATCACACATCTTTTGTCTTCCTTGTTGTTAACACTTACGTGTAAATCATCGTAAACATCTTCTTCTTCTTCTTCTTCTTCTTCTTTTTCTTCTTCTCCTATTTTCTCCTCTTCCACAAAGTTTATTTTTCTTTTCAATCCCTCCAAAACTTCTGGCTGGTAATTGTCTGTCCTCCTTTTTTATGAGGAATGGGTGAAGACGACATACCCACCCACTATGGCCGTTGTCCTCTTCATTGCCTGTGGAGTTTCCAAGTATCTAGGAATCTGTTAAAAAAAGAGTGCATTATAAATAAAACGCAGATTGATACAATTCATAACAAACCTTAATTCAAAAAGACAAAAACAATTCAGTATAAGCCAACAATAGGTTTCAGCGAAATAGGTTCTAGGTAAGCTGTTTTCATATGAGATTGTTTCCGTCCATGACAAATTTGACATACCTTTATTCCTATAACTTATTTCACTAAGATTTCGTCTTGGAATTTATTTCACAAAAAAAATTGATCATGTAGATCATATTTCACGCCAAAACTATTATTTCAACTTAGCAATAAGTACGACAAAAATTATACAACGTTTGTCAAATAATTGATTGAATGTGACGAGTACACTCACTGTGTTGTCAAGTTTTTAGTTCGATTCAAAACGTGCGCATTATGGTTATAGGATTTCAATGTCAGATTAACGGATAAAAATCACACGACTCATGATATTTATAATCGTTCTAAGAATTTCATGTTTTTTTAGGAATTTGAGAAAAAAAACGGTGCTATCATTTAATTCTGTCTTATAGATTCCTCCATTGTGTAAAAATTCTTTTCAAAGTATAAAATCAGTGTCGGATAAAATTGAAATAGTTGTCTCTTTTAAAATCGGAGAACAAAATGTTATATTAATGCAAACTAAATATCTTTCAAAATTAAATGCAAATGCACTTACCACAAAGGCTGGTCGATATACATTCGCATCTCTCATGATGTTGCTAAAAAGCAACCAGTCATTCCAATTTATACTGACATATCTGCTTTCCTGTTTTGAATTGTCAAATAAGGTAATCATATAACGATCATGACTTAGCCCTATACTGATAGCCTTTTTGTAACCAAAGACACGTCTTAAGTTTGTCAACTTTTGCGACTGGTCAAAGGTACACTGGAAAGTCATTTTGAACATTGACGAAAGGGTCAAGTCTGTAAGCTTTTCATAATTCTGAACAGGTGTATGACAACATATGCACAAGCTTAATGTTCACCCTGGTTATATAATCATCCTAAAACCATGATCTTGTCAGTTGTTTGGTTTCAGGGTATTATACTAATTACATTTATTTAATTAATCAATCCAGGTGCTAATCCACAATTTTAAATTTGGTTTGTATTTGTTTAATAAACGACTTTTTCCAATGGGATAACCATGTAAGAAATATCATGTTGTGTTCTCAGTTGCAATGTAGACATAAAGCTAGTTTTCATTAATTCAGAGTTTTCACCATTGGTTTCTTATTCCACTAACACATGAACTAGACCACAGTATACTTTACTATTTGTGTACTCAACTGAATTTCTGGTTCGAACATATTAGACTGAAACAGCACTTGTATGCATAGATAAAACCTTATTGAGTACATCCATGCAAGGAAAGCAGCACCAAACCATTACACTGAAACCTACAACGACTGCTCAACCTTACTAAAAACCGAGTGTGAGCACTGACCGTCAGTTCAAAGAGTGAGTATCTGTTATGAAAGGTTTTAGCACAGTAGCCTATCAACACAAAAGGGTCACTGGACTTGTATCATATGTCATAAAGTTTGTCAATTGCTTGTCAAAGGACATTTATTTTCTTTGGATGCAAAGGCTAACTGTGCATCGCGAGATGGTTGATATAGATAAAAAGTGATGTAAAACATCATTCAATCAATCAAACGTTTGTTATGATGATGATGTAGTAGTTTCGTTTTTTTTTATTCTATCTTGTTCGGTATAAACTTTCACATTTTTCTATTCTGTTCTCCTTATTATGTTTAATTAACATGTAATAAAATAAAAAAAAATAATGAAAGGCTGTACACAGAACTTTATTATTGTTATTGAATCAAAATTTGATTATAGATAACATCATTAATCTAAGTATCATATGACAGCTGTTATGCATATTGTAAAACAAATTAAAAAGGCGACAACAGCAACAAACATATTTACAAAACTATAATCACAGATTTAATCAATTTGAAACTGAACTGTTTCATTGCACAATAAATTAACTTTTAATTTGAGGTAGGTTGATCTAATGTGATGATGATTAATGAAGTATTGATATGTGTATGTAGAAAAATAAAAGATAAGCTTTGAACATTGTAATGGTCAATGATGTTAATTTTGGGAATGTATATATGTAAACTTTTTATAAAAAAATTAAAAGCACCTTAAAAAAGCTATATATATAATAAAAAAATTAAAAAAAAACATCTTAAAATAGATGCATATAAAACAACATAAAAACTACATAAACTTAACTACATATATACAGTAAAAAACTGAGATCCTCTTGTCTTTTTCAATATATATATATATGTAACCGTTTAACAATTTTGAAATACATTATAATACTTCAGTGTGGAAAGACAAGATAAAATAACTGTTTATGAAAAAAAAATACTTACTACTACCACTTTTGATTCTAAAATCTAAGATGTTTATACTTGTGTGTGATATACAAACTTTCTATAAATAACCCTGAGTCTGATATAACGAAATAACAACATTTGTATGAACAACGGGGAGGGGGGATGACAACATTGAATGCAATGCTGCTTAGAATAATTGACTTATCCTTAACAGCCTTATTCAATGCAATTAGACAGTTTCCTGTCATATTTAATTATATTCAGTCTTTAGGCCACTCTAAATCAAATACTTGTTCTTCGGACCCGCTCGCACCTTAAAATTCAGATCGAAAATTTCGACAAAAATTGCTTCCTCACCATTTCTTCAACATTCCCTCTTCATGTTTCATGATTTTTAAGCAATTTAAAATAACAAAAGTCGCCTGCTTATAATATTATCTTGAATTCTCATTTAAAACCACAAAAAGGATGGGAAAAATTATTAAAAAAAATATAAAAAAGTGTCGTTCGCTTGTTCAAGATTTTAGCGCCTCCAACAATTCAATTTTCAGGAAAAAAAAATTATAAAAAAAAATTCGCTCGTCCGCTCCATCTTTTTAATGAAAAAATCCGAAGAACAAGCAATTAATTTGGAGTGGCCTTACTATGTTTTGCAAATAATTTAATCTAAATGAAATTAAAACAGTGCTAATAACTTAACATTTCAGAGAATTAAAAAAATGAATTTATAATGAGAGTCTATCAGGGATACGACGCACGCGTACGGATATCCTTTGCTCTGGCGGTTCTGGTGCTGGTAAAGGTTGACGGTCTTGTCTTTGACGTTGCATTGGTTGTTGTTGGATTTGTGGTGGATGATTATGTCTCTGTTGTTCTTGCAGTGGTATATGATCTAAAACATTCTTAATATGTCCTAGGACAGCATGATGAAATTGTATATTCCTGTTAACTATGTAACCGAAAAGGATGAATACTGTTTCTGAAAAATAAAATTACAACTGTTGCTCGTCAATGCTGAATGCATAGTCATATGATGGGAACGACTGAGGTATATTTATGTGATTCGCTTTCCTGTGACAACAACAACAACAAACACAACATCTCCTTATACAACGTCCAATTCTTCTTCTGCACAGACATATACAAATTGTTGTCAAGCATACGAAAGGAGCTGCAAAATAAATTAATTTTTTTTATCTTTCTGTTTTTATAATTTAGAATTGCAAAAATGAGGTCTATGACAGTCAAAAGTATCCTAATTTGTTAATATTTGATTGTATTGTGTTTGTTCTTTGTTTATTGTACATGTATTTGCTGGGCCCACATGGAGGTAATTTTGCAAATAAAGAAATTATATAATAATTGTAGTTTATTAAATTTCATTTAGATGTGAATTTATCTGTTCGATCAAAATATTTCAATGTATGCTAGCCTAAGGTCAATTTAACATTTAATTCAACATTTCTTTATTAACAGCTGTAGTTCAGAGTAAATAGTGTTTATATAAATGTAACTACAATTAATCCTACCTATGGTGATGATGATGACATCTGTCAAGTTCAAGTCCAAGTCATTTACATTGGTGCTCTGTGTCTGTGTATTAGGTTTCATTGTTAGGGTGCTCTTTGTTGTACTTCGGCTCTCACTCTGTTCACTTGAGCTTACTAAACTTGTGCTCTCTAGATTTGTTTGCTGTTAAAAAAGAAAAATTATAATAATAATAATTTTTGATTGAATATAAATTTCATTAAAACACAGTATTTTCTTATTGAATATCTATTTGCAGAGTTGATGAATCATTTAAAAATATTCTTTGTAAAGTAAGTGGGGAAAATTATATGATGTTGAAGACAAATACATTTTGTATGTTTGATTTGACTGTTTTGATGGTTAGCATTCTTCGAATTTAACCACAATTCCAATGTCAAAACCTTGTAAAACTTATTTGAGACTTGTAAATTTGACATTGAGAAGTTCTCATATTGTATAACATTTCTTAACTGAGGGATCGGTAGAAAATGTTGTCGACATGTGAAATATATATATATACATATATGTATATTAAGACATACCGGGTATATATACATTATGACTACAAGTCTCTATTCGTGTCTACTTCTTGTGTGGCTAAAATGTTTTAATGTGATGATTGGAACTGGAAATGTAACATTTACAAATTTGTTTTTTTCTACCGACACAGCTCGTTCTACAGAATCTATTCAAATATTCTCCATTACAATGATGATGTTTACAGTCGAGTTAAACAGTGGTGGAATGAATTGCCTGAACATATTCGAAATGAAACAAATTTTACTCAATTTTCAAAATTAAACAGTACATGGACTGGCAATTCATAAGATTAAAAAGCCTAATAGAGCTTGTGTTATTTGTATTGCTATGTATCCACAGGCGCTCGTGGTACGGACTTACCACCCCCCTTTTTTCTAACTTTCTGTTTACAAATTTATTTTCAATAAAATTTCTTTATTTCTTTATTATTTCATCTCTTTTTCCTTATTTTAATTTGTTCGTGTCAATATTCATACAACCTATGTTAACATCAAATTGCATGTGTTGACCCTATAAAGATACTAATAATCCACAAGGCATGCAACTCCGCAGGTTTAAAAATCGTACCCCTGCTCGCTTCGAGTACATTTATTGCACCTTATTTCCAAAAAATTATTATTTTGGCGCGATATTTTCTGACTCTATCGTTGAAGTTAATGCAGTGGTACGTCACTTCCGTCTTCCGTGGGGTACTCTATGACAAATTTGACAATAAATGTGTGAAATCTTAAAATTCTGGAGAACTTAGCAATCGTATGCACAAAACAAAAACAGGGGCGAAAAGATACCTCTTTTAGGAATGGATACATGGTCTAGTTTGAATGACATAATGGAAATAAGGTGCAATAAATGTACTCGAAGCGAGCAGGGGTACGATTTTTAAACATGCAGAGTTGCATACCTTGTGGATTATTAGTATCTATATAGGGTCGACACATGCAATTTGATGTTAACATAAGATTGTATGAATACTGACACGAACAAGTTAAAATAAGGAAAAAGAGATGAAATAATAAAGAAATAAAGAAATTTTATTGAAAATAAATTTGTTAACAGAAAGTTAGAAAAAAAGGGGGTGGTAAGTTCGTGCCACGAGCGCCTGTGTATGTATCGTCTTAAAATAAAGCTTTTGAACATTGAAGAGGTGAGGAAACAGAAACCAGACTTACACATTCATCATTACCGATGACAACCTTCACATTGAGTGGTGACATTATCATCTCGCACTACGTGTCATCTTCATTTTCAACATGTATCACGTTCAGTCCAGGTGCCTGTTGAGAAGATAAAACAATTGTTGATCCCTTCAACCTATCGAAACGTAACATTTTCACTGTGGCGGGAATAACTTCTCCTTTCTTAACTGAATATACAGTGTTCTTCACATAACTGCACGACACAATGTCTTTTATCGGCAATTTGTGTAGTTTTCCTTTGAAGTGTGTCGATTGATAAAGCTTATCTCAACGTACTGGACGTGATATCAAAATTAATAATACGGGATAAGGTCAACGTCATTTTCGTTACTATCTTAAACAAAACATTTAACGTTTAGCCATATTATTTGAATAATCAACATCCCTCAAAACCAAGAAATAACTACTTTGTAAAGATTGAACATCCTTAGGCTTATACGATACATATTGTTTTGTTTGTTTGTTTGTTATATAAAAACACTGCATTATCTAATGATGATTACAAATTGAAATCAATCCAATTACAGAAAAGAGCTAAAATTTAATACAACATAGCACTGATCAGTAAGAGGGAGACTCAACTAAAACTTCTGTATTCTGGATATACAAATATATACATTTGTTGTACATAATTTCATAAGAACCCCCCC
>MJUT01003380.1:56851-71512 GCA_002080005.1 Gigantidas platifrons
TCCCCGCCCCGAATCATTTATCTATCTATCTATTTATACATGCATACGCATGCATATCTGCCATTCTTAGTAAAAAGAAAGACTTTGTGTCGGTGTCTGTAATTAACTTTCTAAAATTAATAACATAAAATCTAAATGCCTTCCGAGTGGGGTTAATATGGATGTTTATTGATTTGACCTACATTCAGAATATTTCAGAGAAACGTATTCGATACGGTTTTAGCACAAGTTTTTATGACAAACATTACTTACCGGTAGCATATTCGAACATTATAATTTCCAAAACACACTTAATTTGAAAAGCATAAAAATAGGCTCTTTGGACATGTAAGGGCTAAATCCAACAAAACCATCATAATGTATAACACACGTCAAATAGTAAAAAACATATCTTGCCGCCTCGAGCTCGTTAACTAGCTTTTGAATGAAACTTGCGCGCCAGAACCGAATCACATTTACAAAACAAGATCCATCCGCAAAAAAATAATCCCATCAAAATATCGTTTTAAAGAATTCATTTGATTATTTTTTTTAAAGTTAATTATAAATTACCGATAAACAGAATATTAGGCATTTTGTTTTTGGGACTGACTTTATCACGGGATATATCAGGCTCGCCGTTCCGGCTCACCTGATATACCCCGTGATAAAGTCAGTCCCAAAAACAAAATGCCTAATATTATGTATCTCTCATCACACATACATCTTTATTGTTTAAAGATGTTAAACTCAATGAGTTAGAAAAGGTTAACACACTAATAAATAAGAAAATGTTTACAAAATTTACATCCATTATTTGACTCCGATTATGTAATAAATTAGGTCAATTAGTAATGTCATTATCGATCGATTGAGGACAATGTGTGATAAATTCCGGATTTATTAGTTGGTGTGTGTGTGTGTGTGTGTGCATTATAATTTTTATTGAAATTTAGAATTTATTCGTTCATGAAATATAATTTTTTTACATGGAACTTTTTAACTTTCTTCTGTAACAGATGTATGTTATCACAGTCACATTCTCGAAACGATACGTTTTACATGTACCCCCAAAGCAATATTGTTATTATGCATGTTATCATTGTTTAAGTTTTAATTAAATTCCAATTTGTAGATCTTTGCAATGACATTTAATCAATAGACACTTATTATATCCCTTTATTTGACCTATTCTACCTATAACATATTACTTTGTCCTTTTTCCAAATATTGTTTTACACCCCCTACCTTTCCTCATACAATCAAACTCTAATACTCTCCTTTTTGTCCTCTTCTACCTATAGACTATTTATTCAAATATAATACCTCCCTTTTTTTTTCTTTTTCTACATATGCACTATTTCTGTCCTCTTCTTTTTGATTGGCTGATTTCTAAAAAATATTTTCCTCTGAAACCGCTTGGCCAAATGAACCGAAACTTAGTAGGAAGCATCTATGGAAGCTTAGGGTTCTCTATAAAGAGTGCTCATTTCGTCCCGATCTGTTAACAAAACCTAGTCTGTTTGTCCTCTTCTACCTAATTTTATACTGAGGAGAAGATTTTTAGAAATTGACCAATCAGAAACAAGAATTGCCTGTGGCGACCATGTTTGTTAATGAATTAGGACGAAATGAGCAGTCTTCATAGAGGATTTTCCATGGAAGCTTCCTACCAAATGTCGGTTCATTTGGGAGAACGGATTCATAGGAGAAGATTATTTAGAAATCAACCAATCAGAAACAAGAATTACCTGTGGCGGCCATGTTTGTTAACAGATCGGGACGAAATGAGCACTCTTTATAGAGAACCCTAAGCTTCCATAGATGCTTCCTACTAAATTTCGGTTCATTTGGCCAAGCGGTTTCAGAGGAAAATATTTTTTTAGAAATCAGCCAATCAAAAAGAATAATTTCCTGTGGAGGCCATGTTTGTTACCAGATCGAGAAGAAATGAGAAATCTTTATAGAAGACCTTCCATAGATGCTTCCTTCTAAGTTTCGGTTCATTTGACAAAGCGGTCTCAGAAGAAAAGATTTAAAAAAAATTACCAATCAGAAACAAGAACTGCCTGTGGCAGCAATGTTTGTTAATGAATCGCGACGACATGAGCAATCTTCATAGAGGTCTTTCCAAGGAAGCGTACTACCAAATTTCGATTCATTTGAGAAAACGGATTCAGAGGAGAAGATTATTTAGAAATCAACCAATCAGAAACAAGAATTGCCTGTGGCGGCCATGTTTGCAAACGGATCGGAACAAAATGAGCAATCTTCATAGAGGACCTTCCATACATGCTTCCTACCAAGTTTCAGTTCATTTGGCCAAGCGGTTTTAGAGGAGATTTTTTTTTAGGAATCAACCAATCAGAAACAAAAATTGCCTGTGGAGGCCATGTTTGTTACCAGATCGAGACGAAATGAGAAATCTTTATAGAAGACCTTCCATAGATGCTTCCTACTAAGTTTCGGTTCATTTGACAAAGCGGTTTCAGAAGAAAAGATTTTTAAAAATTTACCAATCAGAAACAAGACCTGCCTGTGGCAGCAATGTTTGTTAATGAATCGCGACGACATGAGCAATCTTCATAGAGGTCTTTCCAAGGAAGCGTTCTACCAAATTTCGATTCATTTGAGAAAACGGATTCAGAGGAGAAGATTATTTAGAAATCAACCAATCAGAAACAAGAATTGCCTGTGGCAGCCATGTTTGTTAATGAATCGGGCCGACATGAGCAATCTTCATAGAGGACTTTCCAAGGAAGCTTTCTACCAAATTTCGATTCATTTGGGAAAACGGATTCAAAGGAGAAGATTATTTAGAAATCAACAAATCAGAAACAAGAATTGCCTGTGGCGGCCATGTTTGCTAACGGATCGGGACGAAATGAGCAATCTTCATAGAGGACCTTACATACATGCTTCCTATCAAGTTTCAGTTCATTTGGCCAAGCGGTTTTAGAGGATAACTTTTTTTAGGAATCAACCAATCAGAAACAAAAATTGCCTGTGGCGGCCATGTTTGTTAACGGATCGGGACGAAATGAGTAACATTTATAGAGGACGTTCTGTAGAAGCTTCCTACCATATTTTGGTTCATTTGGCCAAGCGGTTTCAGAGGAGAAGATTTTAAAAATCAGCCAATAAGAAACAAGAATTGCCTGTGGCGGCATGTTTGTTAATGGATCGGCATGAAATGAGCAATCTTGATAGAGGACCTTCCATAGAGGCTTCATACGAAGTTCCAGTTCATTTGGTTAAGGGGTTTCATAGGAGAAGATTTTTTAGAAATCAGCCAATCAGAAACAACAATTGCCTGTGGCGGCCATGTTTATTAACGGATCAGGACGAAATAAGCAATCTTTATAGAGGACCTTCCATAGAAGCTTCCTACCAAGTTTCGGTTCATTTGGCCAAGTGGTTTCAGAGGAGATTTTTAAAAATCAGGCAATCCGAAACAATAATTGCCTGTGGCGGCCATCTTTGTTAATGTAACGGTATGAAATGAGCAATCTTTATAGAAGACGTCCCATAGATGCTTCCTACTAAGGTTCGGTTCATTTGGTTAAGCGGTTTCAGAGGAGAAGATTATTTAGGAATCAACCGATCAGAAACAAGAATTGCCTGTGGCGGCCATGTTTGCTAACTGATCGGGACGAAATGAGCAATCTTCATAGAGGACCTTCCATAGATATGTTCTACCATGTTTCGGTTCATTTGGCAAAACGTTTTCAGAGGAGAAGAATTTTAAATATTAGCCAATCAGAAACAAATTTCTTGATGGATCGGGAAGAAAGGAACAAACTTTATGGAGCACCTTCCATAGACGCTTCCTACAAAGTTTCGGTTCATTTGGCAGAGCGGTTTCAGAGGAGAAGATTTTTAGAAATCGACCAATCAGAAACAAGAATTGCCTGTCGCAGCTATGTTTGTTAACGGATCGGCACGAAATGTGCAATATTTATAGAGGACCTTCCATAGAAGTTTCCTACCATGTCTTGGTTCATTTGGCCAAGCGGTTTCAGAGGAGATTTAAAAAAATCAGCCAATCAGAAACAGGAATTGGCTGTGGCAGCCATGTTTGTTAATTGATCGGGACGAAAGGAGCATTCTTTATAGCGGACCTTCCATAGAGACTTCCTACCAAGTTTCAATTCATTTTGGCTAAGGGGTTTCAGAGGAGACGATTAAAATGTGAAGAGTTAACGGACGACAGACGCAAAGTGATGGCAAAACCTCAATTTGCCTTTGGCAAGGAGAGCTAAAAGGAAAGAACATCAACCGTATACCCCGACTGACATGGTCTTATCTGTCAATTCTGGGTCATAACGCCACATCAGCCCAGTCTGATATGTCACCGTCCTGTTATGATACGCCTGACCCATTTTTCAGATCAATGTATCAGAGGCGTAGGAGTGAAACGGAAAGTGTAGAGGTGGCAAGCTTTAACTGTATGAGTGGATCTGAAAGTAGGGGGCAAGCTGTTTGAGTAGACAAGAAAATGGGGGAAGCTTTAGGAGAGGACTGCAAGTTGTGAGGGCAGAATTTCCGAGGTGACAAGCACAAAAGAAACAAATTGCCATTTGTCTTCAAAATCTGTTAACTGAATAGCATCTAAAAGTTAAAAAAAGTATGATTTAAACATATTTTATTGATAAATAACAAATAAACTTTCTTTTCATAATACAATAAAACATAGGATTCAGAAACAAGTGTAATGCTTATATTAATCTGTTTTCTAAAAAAAATACATGAAAATTTTAAAATAGTCATTAAGTATTATCAATTAATCATTGTTTAAATAGTTGAAAATTAAAGGACAGAAAAAAAAGAGAGAAAATGGAAATTGTGGGTTGCATTCTGAATAAAAAATTGTTTGATGAAAATCGTTTATTTTGCAAAATATAGCTATGCACTGTCGTTAAAACAATAATATTTGAATTGATATCAAGGTCAGGACGGCCAAATAATAGTCAGTTTTCCGAAGTTCAAATGTTCAATAGTTGAAATAGATTTTGGAAAATACTATTTCGTTGATAAGTATATTTCAGGCATTTGAATAAATAATGATATGTAGATTGAATCTCTCCACACGAACAATTAGGATTATCAAGCAAAAAAATGTAATTATACTGTTTACCAAAGATCAACAAATCTTCAAAGATTTTGCCATGTAAGTAAATGTATCAACAACAAAAAATCAGTGAAAAAAATTGACAATTAAAAAAGAATTGTTTACAGGAAAAATATTTTGACAATGAAGTATTAGAAGTTCCTTGTCTATCAGTTTCATCAAATACTATTAAGATTTGGTAGATTTGCTTATGGTGTTTAACACCACTTTCAATAACATTTCAGTTATATCGTGGAAGTCAGCTTTATTGGTGGAGGAAACCAGATTACCCGGAGAAAACGGGGTTCGAACTCACTACTTTTGTGGTGATAGGCACTGATTGCACAGATAGTTGTAAATCCAACTACCATACGATCACGACAGCCCCTACTACTATTAAGATTTGTTTTAAATTATTCATTTTCCTTTATGACTATAAACTAGTCCACATTTTCTGCCATATTGGAAATTTTATACTTCGGATAATATTTTGATATCAGGGTAAGGAAGAAGTGTCTTTCAAGAAATTATATTTAGAATTGACAAAGTTTATTATGTTACAAAGAGAAAATGCAAAACGCAAATTTAAATATTTTCTGCAAAACTGCAAAAAACAAATTGTTATATAATTTCTACCTCGGCTTATCTTCTTGGCCATGTAAAAAAGTCTTCCTAGATTTTATTAATTTTATGACGATTTTATGTTTGTATGTTTGTTTGTTTGATGGTGTTTAATGCCACTTTCAACAATATTTCATTTATATCGTGGCGGATGACGATTTTATGAAGTTACTTGAACCAAATATGTAAAAAAAAAATTAAGGCAAATCAAAACTGTGCCAAAACAGAGTAAAAATAGATATGTGCAAAATAATATAAAAAAAAACATTTTAGATTTTGGATCAATTATTTCCTATACACTTAGCATCAAAATAAAGACAAGAAACTGCTCTTTAAACAATTGAAACATTAATCAATATCCAATGTGCATGTAACATCTTTTTTTAAGGGCCCGGGTAGCTCAAAGAGTTAAGTAGATGGAATACCTAGCAACTCATACAAGCCTATCACCAATATGGCGTGGGTTCGCGCCCGGCTTTGTAAATTACAAAAAGGGTGCACTCGACTAACAGCCGCAACTGATAAAGTTTACCAGTTGCTTGCCCATGGTTGGTAGTTCTCTCTGGGTCATCCGGCTTCTTCCACCACTAAAACTGGTCGCCATGATATAGCTGAAATATTGCTGAAAGTGGTGTTGAACACAATAAAACAAATCAAATAAAATCAAATGTAACATCTTTTGAAATTGCATGATTCTCACTCGTGTGGTACTGCTGTGTCAATTCGCTCTAAGTAAGAGTGTCCACATGCTGTTTTTACCAAGTGTTTATCGGATTGACCATTTTAGTGGACAACATTCAACATGTACCGCTCACATGGTTATTCATGTACATTTGTGTTCAGGCAAATTTTTGGTTTTTGAGGAAAAAACATATGGCTTTGAGATTTAAAAGTAGTAATTTTAAAATATCTTTCCCATAGGGTCCATGTTAAAATTGCTCTGCAATGGTGACCATCTTGGATTTGAATGGGAACATCCAATGACTATTTATGTACAATTTGGGTTCAATCAATTTTATAATTTCTAGGAAATTTTTTTTTTCATTTTCCAATAGGGTTGATTGATTGATTGGTGTTTAACGTCCAGCGAGCAATTTTTCAGCTATATTCAGGACTAGAATAATTTAAACGCCACGAGACTCGAAACAAGGAAATGTGATGGGTAGGGACGGATAATTTAGCCAGTGCAACAGGTCTCTTATGGACCACTCATCATGAGCATAATGCTCATAGTGAGCTGTTACACTGGGTTCTTTAACGTGCGAAGAGGGTGGCAATCTCTCAACACGGGACCTCGGTTTTATTTACGTCTATGTCCTGCGGTGGCAGCCTTCTTGGATTTCTGATTGACACAAAAACACACATTTTGTAAAAGACCATCCAAGGCACATTCCAGATGTGTTTGCTGTCAAACGGGTTCAGCAGTTTCAGATATGAATTATTTTTTAAACATGTTTCTCTGCTTTACACAAAAAAATAAAAGAACCGCCTAGCGCATGAATGCGCGATGTATCCCCTGCACTTACATAATATTTAGTTTTATATATTTATAGAAACCAGCCTAGCAGTCTTAATGTATAACATACTTACAAGCCACATGCAAACAATTATTCAAATCTATCCATGTTTACTGAAGTTATCGCGTAAACAAGACACAATTCTCATAATTGGTGATTTTTCAACAACAAATTAAGATTTTCCCCCAAAACCCTTGCTTCAAATATTTCCATGTAAAATCCCATCCAAGATAATGATATTTACAAGCCACATACAACAAAGTATTCATATCTATCCATGTTTACTAAAGTTATCGCGTAAACAAGACACAATTCTCAAAATTGGTGATTTTTCAACCACAGATTTTCCCCCAAATTCCTTGCTTCAAATATTTCCATGTTAGAACCCATCCAAGATAATGATAATTACAAGCCACATGCAAAAAATATTCAAATCTATCCATGTATACTCAAGTTATCGTGTAAACAAGAAAGTGTGACAGACGGACAGACAGACGGACAGACGGCCGCTATTACTATATCCCTCATCGCTATCGCGGAGGGGATAAAATTTGTAAGGAGCCATCCATTGATCATTCTTCTACCATTTGAGTTAAATCATATTTCTTGTTTATGAGAAAATATCTTGTTTCACATTTTCACATATGTCCTTTGCAAACATTTGTTTTGCAATGGTGGGCATCTTCGATTTTTGATCGACAAAGAATACACAACCTTTCTAAAGTGCCATATAAGGAACATTCCTACCAAGTAACAATTCCATAAAAAATGCTGTTTCAGAGCAGATGAAGCTGTTGTCAACGCCAACGACGATGGAAACCACATGATGGCAATAACTCACGTGACTGTTTGGGTCAGGTGAGCTAGAAAAGGAAGTCATCCACTATTCATTTTCCCAGGGTTTTATGGTTCATATGAATGTGTGTATTAACAATTCACACTATGCAATCCAGCATTGAAATAACTAATGACAACTTACAAAAATCCAGCATTGAAATGACTTGTATTTGAACAATAATTTACATATTCAAATTCAACATCTTCAATGTTTTTACAAGAGTCAAGAATTAATGTCTCTAAATTACACACATTTGCTATTAAACTTGGTAATTTGTGAACTAGACAAGTCCAGTCATAATCATTTTGTTGTCTCAATAAAATAGTTTGGTTTGGTTTATGGTGTTTAATGCCACTTTCAACAATATTTCAGTTATATCGTGGCTGTCAGTTTTA
Organism: Gigantidas platifrons; assembly: GCA_002080005.1. Classification (NCBI taxonomy): domain Eukaryota; kingdom Metazoa; phylum Mollusca; class Bivalvia; order Mytilida; family Modiolidae; genus Gigantidas; species Gigantidas platifrons. The sequence goes on from MJUT01003380.1 coordinate 65,312, forward strand.
TTAGTGGAGGAAACCGGAGTACCCGGAGAAAACCACTGACCTGTCACAAGTCACTGACAAACTTTATCACATAATGTTGTATCGCCCGAGTAGGATTCGAACTCACAACATTTGTGGTGATAGGTACTGATTGCATAGGTAGTTGTAAATCCAACTACCATATGATTACGACCACAACGGCTCCCTCAACAACAAATATACATTAAAACAATGATCATCAAATTAAATATCAATTCACAACTGAAAACTTTTACCACGTTGCAAAGCAATCTCCAACAAATTTGGATTATTAAATCTGATTGGATCATTAACATTTTCAAAAAAACAATTTCTACAAAGAATAAAGTGACTATGTACAAACAAATTAAGAAATTTACATACATGTACTTGAATAAGAGTTTTCAAATGACATGGCAGTTCAACAAATGTTAAAATGCTTTCAAAAACAATGTCTGGTAAATCTAGAAGATTTTGTAAACAAGCCATGCTACAAATATATGGAAAAAAATGTCAACTTATCTGCTCTGTCTTTTGCAATATTACAGCCGTGTCAGGATATTAGATGCATCGTGTAATTAGACGCACACGATTGTTATACTTCCGTAAACAAAAATCGTCTGCTCACCTAAGAAAAAAACTGTATGTCTACAATAATGATGCACGGATATCAAAATACTTATTATTGAAATGAACTATACTTGGTAATGATTTGGATCAATGACAACTACACATAATCTACAATTTTGTAGCTGATTTGCATAAACTGGAAGTGTTCTTTATTGACTTTTATCATCAGTGCATCTAACAGGCCAACAACATTTCTGCTGTTGAAAATGGGGGATAGGTCAATGAAATGCCCCCACAATACACCTAAATGATGATCAATTTTAATAAATTTAAGTACAAACTGGGGTTAGGTAATACACTTTCAACATGCAAAATATTAAACATATATGTTTACAAATAATGCCACCATCATTGACAGAATCCTTAGGTGCATCTAAAAGTCCGACAGCATAGTACATGTCTTTTAAATTCTCCCTCCTAGTATTACATACTTGTACACCTGCAATAAAAATGACAACATATTTTTTATCTTTTCTATCTAATTTTTACATGACAATAAGTGAAATATGTTTAGGTTTATGGTGTTTAATGCCACTTTCAACAATATTTTAGCTATATCATTATGGTCAGTTTTATTAGTGGAGGAAACCGGAGTACCCGGAGAAAACATCCAACATGTCGCAAGTCACTGACAAACTTTATCACATAATGTTGTATTGAACTCACAACGTTAGTGGTGATAGGCACTGATTGCACATGTTGTTGTAAATCCAACTACCATACGATCACGACCATGACGGCCCCATTATCTTTTATAACTAATTTTTACATGACAATATATGAAATACAATAACCATTCAATTTTAAGTTAAAACTGTCAAATGTGAATGTTTGTCTGTGTAAGACAGGTCTGATATTCCCTAACATAAATGTGAATGTGTGTCTGTGTAAGACAGGTCTGATATTCCCTAACATAAATGTAAATGTTTGTCTGTGTAAGAAAGGTCTGATATTCCCTAACATAAATGTGAATGTGTGTCTGTGTAAGACAGGTCCGATATTCCCTAACATAAATTTGATAATGTAGTTTTGTGTATTTTTATTGTTGTGGAAAACAATGTTTTTTTATTCTCCTTATGACCAGTTCATAGTTCATTTGCAATGATCCAGCAAGATTAAACTTACATTCTAACACTCTGATGAAAGGATATTGAAGTCCAGAAAATTAAATAAGTATTTGTATAAACGGTATAGTCCTGGAAAATGAAAAAAAAACACTTAATATAATGACACTCTATCAATATAATCATTAATCAGTTCTCAAAAGTTGAACAAGTGAATTATATTTTGTGTCTGTAAAATAAACTTTGAAATATCAAGTTATTTTATTGTCATGTTTTAAAAAATATCTGTTCGGTTATCTTAACATTAAATAATTTCAGAACATAAAAAATATATCTAACAAATGGATAATAATTTTGACAGAATTTTCTTTTTCTTTTTTAAATTGCAGATTGGGATTTGAACTCATGATGTTGGTATCAATAGGCCGCCACTCCAACCATTACACCACCGCATCGTGACTAACAAAATAGAATAAATATGTCATAAACCTATTTTAATTTATTGCAAGGACAGTACATAGGGATAGACAGGGAAAAAAGTTTTTTTTATTGGAATTCACTCAGCGAAGGAGCTAAATGGGAATAATTGGAAATACATGTGTCAAAAAATAATTTAAAAATAAAGAAACTACTAAAAATAGAAAGTTCCAAGATAGGTCTGTCATCTGCACTTTTAGTGAACTAAATTCTAAGGTCTACAATCTGACCAAAATAATTGACATACCGGTACATCATATTTCTATTTGTTTGTTTTCTTTTTGTTTTTTTTTTCGGTTTTTTGCTCTTTTTTTTTTCGTGAGAGATAAAATAAAGCTTAGTAACTTCTTGAAATCCCACTGAGCTCTGTTGGAAGAAAAACCTGTCAATGCACAATCAGGATTGGCAGTAGATCTTGTTAATAATTGTAGGAGGTCACCTGCAAAACCTAGGATTTTTTTCTATCTAAAGTCAACACTCTTGCATTTGTTGTCCAACTATTACTCCCAGTGTAAAACAACTAAGACAACCAACTTTATTTTGGATGAGGTTAAAGGTCGATTTAAAAAAAAAAATTATTCAATAAAGGATCTTCTTAAATTATGAACACAGTCGCTGCACAGCTACTCACAAGAAATCAACCTCGAAATTAAAATTATATTTAAATAAGTCCTTAAAATATTATATCTAATATAAAGGAAATAATATATAGATTTTACAATTTCATCACACACACACAAAACAATGGAAAAAATTCATTGCCACCAGCTTGAATAATATTCATAAAAAATATATCACAAATGACCAAATAACGCAGTAACTCCTGAATGCGTGCAGTGCATCAGTGAGTTACAACCTTATTTGGTTGTGAGTGACATATTTTGTATAATGAAATTCGTCAAGCAGTTTAATAGATAAAAACATGTTTCAGTTCCAATTTAATATAAAATGATATTAACTGAACTATATTATGTGTGTAGTGTAGGGATATACTATAATGTGTATCACTTAAAAAACAACAAAACCATAGAAAACGGTAGAACACAGTAGCTCTGACATTGAAATGGCGGGAAATGTAATGAGAGTGAAAACCAGAGGCTCCCAGGAGCCTGTAATCGCTCACCTAGATCAAGGTTGCTTTCAATAACAACGCAGCTGCACTGTGATGACCATCTTGGTGGGAGAGCGTGACTGTCGGACACAATTTTGGAAAATGACCATCGAATGACTATTCCATCAAAGTTTGGTTCTAATTGAGCAACTGGTTCCAGGCAAGAAGATTTTTATGTGAATTTCCCATAGGGTCCTATGTTAAGCTAAGTTCGGCTGTGGGGGCCATCTTGGTCGATAGGTCTTGACATACTGAACATGTTTGCAGTTTAAGCTTAACATCTATCTCTTATAGTTTTTGAAATATAAGATGAAAAGTATTAAAATTTTAAAATTTGATAAAAAAGGGCAATAACTCCAAGATGGGTAATCAGATTTACTTCAAAATTGCAGGGTATGTAGATCTTGACATGCTGAACTTGTTCGCAGTTTAAACTTAACATCTATCTCTTATAGTTTTTGAAATAAAGGACAATTTTGCAATTAAACTTTAACCTTTATCTCTTATAGTTTTTGAAATATAAGACGAAAAGTATTAGAATTTTAAAAAAATTATGGAAAAAAAGGGCAATAACTCCAAAATGGGTAATCAGATTTACTTCAATATTGCAGGGTAGATAGATCTTGACATACTGAACATGATTGCAGTTTAAACTTAACAACTATCTCTTATAGTTTTTGAAATAAAGGACGAAAAGTATTACAATTTTAAAAATTTGATGAAAAAAGGGCAATAACTCAAAAATGGGTTATGCGATTTACTTCAAAATTGCACGGCAGGTAGATCTTGACATGCTGCACATGTTTGCAATTAAACTTATCCTTTACGCAGGTATGTTAATGCAACTTGCAATATTTTCGGCTTTTGAAATTGTTGTTTTTATAATACCTGGTTAAAAAGTTAATTTCATACCCTAATCGTTAGAATTCGTTTGACTTTCGTACAGAAAAACTTAAATTACATTTCAAATGGAGTTGTCGCGGCTCGTTCCATTCGACATAAACTTTATTAAAGTCACGTGACCTCCAGTAGGGGTTGGTTAATGTAATTACAAGAAATCCTAAAAGTTCAGGCCAAAGACGTTCTTTTTTGTAAATAATAATCGCTGTTCTAGATAGAAAAAAAAACCATGCCTTTCAAGTTTTAAGTGCTACTATGTCTGTATTGCACGTCTTTTATAAGAAAATACGAAATGAAGTGCTAGTTTTCAACGTAAACATTTCTGGCAACGATTACCAACCTAATTTCTCAGAATATATGAAGACAGCGATGTAGTAGCAGCAATATTGTGAATTTTGATCACCTGCTTCAAGTCTGTGCAAATTTACAGTAACTTTAGAGGACATTATAGGCTTGTGTCAGATCGATTTTTATTGGGTATACAAGATTTGACTTTCGATGATGGATTTAAAATGTCCAAATGACCCGATTTGGTTTCCGGTTATGTTTATCGTGTCGATACCGAAATAATAAAACTGGCGCAAATTACAAACAGGAAAATCGAAATATCTAAAAAAAAAAATTAGTTTGAAATAAAAAAATAATATGTATTTTGATCATTCATTATAAAAAAAAATACAATATTTCAGGTACATATATAACCATGGGGTAAAGAGGAAAAAGGGGGGATGGTAAAAAAAATGGTCACATATAGTAATTTTACAGTTTTCTTTTGTACCATTTGAAATTATATATTAGTTTTAATCTCATCTTTTCAAAAATGAAATATTTCTGTCCTTTTCTACAATCACATATGAATATCTAAATGTCTACTGATCTCCACAGATAATCTCAAACCATTTATTGTATTTTAGAATGGGGTTCACTGTGGCGTATGTGTTCTATCAGTTATTACTTTCGGAACTCCTCGGCTAGCATCAATAACGTAACTAATGTAAACTACGATATTGATTTAAATATATTCGTGTAAAATGCCACAAATGCTGTTACATTGTATTAATAATTATAAGTGAGGGATAGCTATCATGAAGACTGACCATGCGACGAGAGGTCAGTTGATGCCAGGGAAATACGACGTGGTTTGCTGGGCACATTTCAATGATACCGGCTTCACTGAGGTGTGTCGGCATTATTCTCTATTCTATTCTACCATATAGTGACCACCTTCAACTAGCTGAAGATTATGTGACAGTGGAGGTTTACTTACAACAAGACATAGATTAAAAGCCAAAAATGTAAATAAATATGTACAATTAATGGCAAGAAGAGCAAAAAAAGTAAAAATAATGTATATACAAGTAAATTATTGAGAACTAATACTGTAGTTTAGAGATGGAGGATTTGAAAGAGTCCAGTGATGTACAGTTGATAATGTTTTCCAGTAATTTGTTCCAGTCTGTTATTGTTTTTGGGAAAAAAAAAGATTCTTTTCTCTATTCAGTTTTTGTTTTGTTAGATGTCTTCCAGTGTTGATTGAAAAACAGATTATATTAGTTTTACTAATGGAATGGCTCCTCTAAGACACAAAGCACTAACCATTTTACTACTGAGAAAGGATTTTTTTTAGAATAAAAATAGTTTATTTTCCACTATGTCCATTCTTTTAAGTAGACTTGAATACACCTTAGACCTAAAAAAGATATTGTTTGTTTAGGCTAAATTGACCCTACCTAAAATTTAGTGCCTATCGTACATGTAGCTATTTAATTAGTTTTTTGTCAAAAAACATAATCAAAGTTGAAACATCTGCATGCCCAATATATCCTGTACAAAAACAATTTAAACAAAAATTTCCAGGTTACCCTACCTAACCTTTTTCACCCCTAAACACACAATTATTTTTTTAGGTCTCATAATGATATGCATGTATCTTTTACCTTCTCATCATATTATAAAAAATATGTTGTTTTTCTCTACCTGATGTGTGATAAAAAAAATGGATTCTCAACTGACATAAAAAAA
>MJUT01003386.1:0-17490 GCA_002080005.1 Gigantidas platifrons
TAGCATTTTACTTTATTTTCTTAAATATAGCGAATTGGGATCGGACACTACATTATTGTCTGTCAGGAATATTTAGACTTTATTTTATTTTATTTCTTAAATATAATGAATTGGGATCGGACACTACACTATTGTCTGTCAGGAATGTTTACATTTTATTTTATTTCTTAAATATAATGAATTGGGATCGGACACTACACTATTGTCTGTCAGTAATGTTAGCATTTTACTTTATTTTCTTAAATATAGCGAATTGGGATCTGACACTACACTGTTGTCTGTCAGGAATGTTTAAATGTTATGTTATTTCTTAAATATAATGCATTGTGATCGGACACTACACTATTGTCTGTCAGGAATATTTAGACTCTATTTGATTTTATTTCTTATATATAATGAATTGTTGAAAGCTGTCAATATTTGGTTGAAGTAGAACAAGTTCTGACAAAAATATTTAGCTTGTTGAAGGTGGTCAATATTTGGTAGTTGTGATACTAATGCCTAAGAGTATGACACAAGAGGAACACGTGGGATTATTTAGTTGAAATTAATTCTTTTCGCATTGCAGACATTGGATTAATATTCAAAGGAACTGATCAAACATGACAGCTTTGTTTAAATTACTAATTTCTTTGTGAAACCTGTGAATAAATACGTAGCATGGAAAATAAAGTGTTTACATTTAAATACATAGGTTATATGCTATAGCAACAATCATATTAGCTTTATTTTTATTCCCGGTATAACTGGTAAGAATACCAAAAGGTATATCAAGAGAAGAAGGTACTCAAATGACAAATAATTAATTAAATATCACTTCATGTTTTGCAGTTTGTAGTCCACATAAAATTGCTTCGAGTATCAAATTCATATCCACGATCTAATAGTATGTATTTGCTTATCAACATGATAAAATTGATATTTCAACGAATCATATGTCGGTATAAATAGTGGAATGATGCATGAAAACTACAATCTGGATGCATACAAGTATCAGCCCTAAAATAGATGTCAGCCATTACTTGCCACTAGGTGCCACATGGGGACATACAAAGGGTAGATCTGTGGATCGAACTCTGTGAATCTACACCAACCAGGAACTGCGTTCTCTTTGCGAGCACCTGAATTTTGTTGAGGCCCCATGTTGCTCATCTTTTTAGTTTTCGGTGTTGGGTTGTGCTTTTGTGTTTGTTTGTCTTTGTCCTGTGTCATGAGTACCCAAAGTACCAGTGTCTGTAAGCTGTACATTCCATAGTATCCCTTCAGTATTCTCTAATGTTAATTTACTATAAGCATTGTATATGACATACTATCAGCCAATAGTTTGATTAAGTATAAATTAAATATATTTGTTGACTATTTACAGATGGTTAAATAAAAATAACATACAAATGATAGAGAACAACGCTTTCAGCAATCTACCAAACTTAAAATCCCTGTAAGTATCATTTAATATTATTTGTTACAAATGTATAACTCAATCATAACAATATATACCATTAGTAATGCATTGGGACAAAGTGAAACATAGATTGATCAAGATAAATCAGAGAACCGAAGGGTCAATCAAAAATAGAAAATCCAGAGACAGAGGTAATACTGTCCAGAAGACATCGTACTAAGACAAGCAAAAGCTTCACACATAGACATTTAGAGTGAAAGTTCTTTGACAACAAAAACTTCTGATTAAAGAGATGGTTTCAATTTTACTATTGTGAATTTTTCATTTCTATGTAGCACCAGTCCAGTAGCACCTGTATATGGACTTTAAGTCTCACAGTTAAAACAACGTTCCTGTGTTATACTATGTCTTGCTGCATACATATTCGTTATTTGATATATAATGGCAAAATGCAACAACACACAGCATCAAAGTTTTTAATTTTGATTATATTTGCTAAAATAGTATAACTGTTTTACCTCAAATATACAGGTACGGTCTGGTTGTGGGGATGGTGCGGTGTTACCAAATTTCTTAACAAAATATCTGATGATCGTGTGTGTTAGGTCATCATTTCCTACGATGGAAGAAACAAGAATGTAGCAAACTAAAACTACAAATGACCTCGGACAATTTAAAGGTAGTCACATCGTTTATCTGAAATCATTTAAAACATTTGAAAATGCATCAAATGTCAAGAAATAGTGGTTATGATTTTCAAACAGGTAAAAACTCAGGTAACCACACAGTGAAGACTCTTTTAACATCTAACATACGTTTTTGGGCTTAATGAAAATCCATTTCTATTATATTGTGTTTGTTAAATATGACAAATTGGGATCGGACACTAAACCCGTGTCTGTCAGGAATATATACATTTTATTTTATTTCTTAAATATAATGAATTGGGATCGGACACTGCACTATTGTCTGTCAGGAATATTTACATTTTATTTTATTTCTTAAATATAGCGAATTGGGATCGGACACTACACTATTGTCTGTCAGGAATATTTAAACTTTATTTTATTTCTTAAATATAATGAATTGGAATCGGACACTACACTATTGTCTGTCAGTAATGTTAGCATTTTCCTTTATTTTCTTAAATATAATGAATTGGGATCAGACACTACATTATTGTCTTTCAAGAATGTTTACACATTATTTTATTGGCAATGTCTATTCTTACAACAATTTTCAACAAATTGTTGTAAGAATAGCCGTGAATCTTATTCTTACAACAAATAATATTACGGATTAGATAATGAGAAACGAATGATTATTATCTGTAGATTAAATTCGTTGTAAGAATAGCCTCTAGAGCCTATTCTTACCACAAAAAAGATAATGTTGTAATTACTCATATATATTAATGGTATTATATAGATCTATATACATTTCTTATATATAGATGTCCGTTTATATAATTGAACACAGTTCTTTTCTTTATACTCTTCAATTGAATTTTGTAATTCGTTAAAAGATGTGAAGAGTTTGTCTTTGAAAGCACTATCCATTATCACAGTCTAGGAATCTGTACGCCTGAAATCTCTTATTGACGTGCTCTTCTGTAAACTGCATTACGGTTTCGGTGGAAATTGACTGCCCACGCTTTCAAGGCAGGGAAGTTTTTCGGAATTTATTATCGACAGATACAATGTATATGTGCAAAAAAAGTTACAGAATGTGCATGATACATTACTCTAACGGACGCTAAAGTTTCTTTGGATAAAATAACGCAACAAATTCAGAATGGAGTATCAAATGTTTGTGCTCTCCGAACTCTACAGATATGTCATTGATACAGAACTCCAACTTAGTGGTAATTCATTTTTCTGTGTAACACTTTTTGCCTTTTTTCGTGCTTGACAAAGTAAAATAAGTTAATTCCAGACCAAAAACTATCAATTTGTGTTTTTTTACCCTTTTTAAGATAAATGCGTTATAAATGATATTTTTAAACCTGTTCATACATTCCCATGAGGAATGGTTTGTAAAGTGTAGAACAGTCACATGTTTGACAAACAAATGAAATTTCCGAAAAAGATAGAGAATTAAATTTATCCAGAAAATATTTCCAGTATATTGGTATCCACATTTCATAGAAGCTACTACGTGAATAGACTTTGTCCCAGTAGGATTGTAGTCCCCCTTTGACAGCAGTCACAATGTTAGCCATATTTATAAACAATTACTTTGCTGAAAAAGTAGAAGCACTTGTAGTATTCTTTTCTCTATATGGATTCTTCTGAAGTTTTGTTATTCAATATAAACTAGAAAAGTCATCATGTTCTTTGTTAAACAGAATATTCAATGATGTAATGAATGACTTGTGATCAGCCAAATGTTCCTCTTTGTCATAGCTTAAACTAGTATTTCAGTAAGTAGGATTACCAGAGCATTTTGCAATGGAAAGTTGTTTCAGCAGAGTCCAAATCACCCATCGTTTACGATGCAAGTTTTACTATGATAGCCGTGATACCCAAATTTAAGTTCTATGCATAATCAATTGATGATGTTTGATGACAATTATTTTAGACAAATGTAGGTGTGTTTGTGCACCCAATTCTAACAATCAAAAATTAAATTAGAGTTTATGTACATATGTGTAAGAGGTAACTCTTTTTCACCTGTGTCTACGATTTTACCATTAGATATAGCAGCTGTACTTTAAAACAGGTTAATGTTCTCAGAAAACTAAAATGTAACTCTATCAAATATATATCTTACTTTCATAAGGACAACATTAAGATATGCTTGCAAGGTTTGGGATGGGTATTTTGAACGAGAAGTAGCAAACCATGAAAAATTAAATTAGAATCAGCTAAAATATTATAGGACTAACGCAATTTGCAAGTAGAGATTATCTTTACTATGAAACAAGGTGGGAAATATTTGTCTTCTAGAGGTAAATATCGCCAGCTGACAACATTTTAAAAAATGCATAATTAATTATGTCCTCAATACTTGGTTAATTGTCTACCTCCTACAGTATCTAGCACCAGTGATCATAATCTCCGAAACGATGAAAACTATACCACACCAAAAAGTTGACTCAGAATGTATATGACATCCTGGAAAAATTTAGACTTAAATATTAGAAATAGCGTAGATATATCATGTTTTAAATCTATAATTAAAGAAAATACTAATAAGTCTCCAGGGTCCATAAAACTAAGCATATTTCATGCTAGACTACGACATCAATACAGCTCAAGGAATCCTGATTTATTTCGTATCACAAATGACCCAAAATGGCAATGTGATTCCCTCTTTGAAGGTTCAATTAATTATATAATGGAATGTCCATTTCACCAAAACGAAAGAGATTGTCTTTCTAGAAACTAAAGACAAACCCACAGAAATATTGAAACATTACTCTTTGGAAACGATGAAATTGATATACAAAATGTAAATGAAAATTTTATGATTCTTTAATAACGTTTGAGCAGATATTAGACAAACAAACATATTTTAAACAATGGTTCGTCATCTGGTCTACATCAACATCAATTCTATTTCCCATGTTCCAATATATTGTGTTAAATATTATCTATATATGTGGTAGCGCTAGATTTGTTAACATTATTACATGTGTGTGATTTGTAGGGAAAGGACAATCCATAAGTTGTGATAACTTTTTGTCCAATCCCATTGCTGATTTATTTGCAATGCAAATAATCTTAAACTCATCTGTACATGTGGTGTGGTATATCTAGGTATTCATGTTTTCATTCACACCAGGAATGGTTGAAGACTTACTAAAAACTTACTATACTGTATTCAATATGTTACGTTGAAATACAACCACATAGAGTATCAAAGTTTCACGTATTGATGTATATTATTTTAATTTTACAGTTATTTGCATTCCAATAAAATCACATCAATCAAATCAGACACCTTCAACAACATTAGGAAGGTTTGATCAGTTGTCAATAATCCTCTCTTTTCTAGCTCAGTAGTTTTTGCCATCACTTGGCGTCCGTCGTCCTTTTGCTTTCACATTTTAATCTTCTCCTCTGAAACCCCTGAGCCAAATGAATTAAAACTTGGAAGGAAGCATCTATGGGAAGTCCTCTATAATGATTGCTCATTTCATCCCGATCCATTAACAAACATGGCCGCCTCAGGCAATTCATGTTTATTATTGTATGCTTTCTAGAACAATCTCCTTTTCTGTGTAAAGAGAGATAGCTCTAATTTAACCATTGACATTTACTTTAGTATAATACAGTTAAAATGAATCTGTATAACAAATGTGACCTAGATACCCACTCTAAACCACATATATTTATGATCAGGGTGACTAGGCATATTAAATGCATTATAGCTCAAACCCCGGGGTCATACCCCACCCACTACCTGAAGAAACTGTTTAATGGTTGAGATCCCCTCCCCTAAACCATATATATTTATGATCAGGATGACTAGGCAAATTAAATGCCTAATAGCTCAGGCCCGGGGGGTCATACCCCACCCCCTACCTCAAGCGAACTTTTTGATGGTTGAGATCCAGCTTTGTAAATTACAAAAAAGGTGCACTCGACTCGCAGCCGCAATTGATCAAGTTTACCATTTGCTTCCCAGGGTTATGTGTGTTTGTGCACCCAATTCTAACAAATATAAAAAAAAGTATGTCAACGATTTTACCATTAGGTATGACAGCTGTTCGGAGGGTTTGGCATATTTAGTTATTCATGTTATCTATCAAATCAGGAATGGTTGAAGACTTACTAAAATGTACTATACTTTATTCAATGTGTTGCGTTGAAATACAGCCATATAGAGTATCAAAGTTACAGTTACAAGTATTGATGTATATTTTTTATTTTACATTTATCTGTATTCCAATAAAATCACATCAATAAAATCAGACACGTTCAACAACATTACGAAGCTTCTATGACTAACAATACATGTATATGTATAATTGATGGTGTTTAATAACAATGTACGCAATATATTCAAATTCCAGGAAAAATTACAATAAAATTGTTGAAGGTGATCAGTGTTTAGTAGAAGTAGAACAAGCTCTGACAAAATCTTCAAACTGTTGAAGGCGTTCAGTATTTAGTAGAAGTAGAACAAGCTCTGACAAAATCTTCAAATTGTTGAAGGTGGTCAGTATTAAGTAGAAGTAGAACAAGCTGTGACAAACATCTTCAAGTTGTTGAGGGTGATCAGTATTTTGTAGAAGTAGAACAAGCTCTGCTAAAATCTTCAAATTGTTGAAAAATATGCACCATGTCAAGATCTACCTACCCATTACCCATTTTGGAGTTATTGCCCTTTTTTCCATCAGTTTTTCAAAATTTTAATCATTTTCGTCTTATATTTCAAAAACTATAAGAGATAGATGTTAAGTTTAAACTGCAAACATGTTTAGTATGTTAAGATCTATCAACCAAGATGTTCCCCACAGCCGAACTTAGCTTAACATAGGACCCTATGGGAAATTCAAATGAACATTTTCTTGTCTGGAATCAGTTGCTCAATTGGAACCAAACTTTGATCAAATATTCATTGGATGGTCCTTTTCCTAAATTGTGTCTGGTGGTCCCGCCCTCTGACCAAGATGGCTGCACAGCTGAACTTAGTTTAACATAGGACCCTATGGGAAATTCACATAAAAACCATCTTGTCTGGAACAAGTAGCTCAATTAGAACCAAACTTTGATGGAATAGTCATTCGATGGTCCTTTTCCAAATTGTGTTTGGCAGTCACGCTCTCCCACCAAGATGGCCCCCACAGTGCAGTTGCGTTGTTATTGAAAGCAGCTTTGATTCAGGTGAGCGATTACAGGCTCCTGGGAACCTCTGGTTTCATCATTTTTTTTTAATTTTAATACTTTTCGTCTTTTATTTTAAAAACTATAAGAGATAGATGTTAAGTATAAACAGCAAACATGTGCAGCATGTTAAGATGCATGTAACCTGCAATTTTAAAGTAAATATGATTATCCATCTTGAAGTTATTGCCCTTTTTTCATCAACTTTTAAAAATGTTAATACTTTTCATCCTTTATTTCAAAAACTATAACAGATAGATCTTAAGTGTAAGCTGAAAACATCTTCAACTTGTCAAGATCTACATGCCCTGCAATTTTGAAGTAAATCTGATAACCTGTCTAGGAGTTTTTACCCTTTTTTCATTATTTTTTTTTCTTAATTTAAACATGTTTGTCTGATATTTTAAAAAACTATTAGAGATAAAGGTTAAGCTTAAATTGCAAAAATGTGCAGCATATCAAGATCTACCTACCCTACAATTGTGAAGTTAATTTGAGTACCCTATTTGGAGTTATTGCTCTTTTTCCATCAAATTTTCAAAATTTTAATACTTTTTGTCCGTTATTTCAAAAACTATAAGAGATATATGTTAAGTTTAAACTGCAAACATGTTCAGCATGACAAGATCTACCTACCCTGCAATTTTTAAGTAAATATTTTATGAAACCACGCAACAGATTTGAACCAAACTTGGCAGAAATGTTCATTAGATGGTCATATACAAGATTTGTTTTTTAGGCGCTGATCTGAAAGCCAACATGGTTGCCAGAGCTCATAATGTGTTCTGATTGGACGAAATTAAAAAAAATATATATTCTTGTTAGAAATCACTTAGCCAATTGAATTGTGACTTTACAGGAATGATCATTGGGTGATCCTGTACTAAACTTGTGAATCATTTCCTGATCGGAAATTCAAGATGGCCGCCATGACTCGACTTAGTTTTAACATAGAACCCAATGGGGAAAATGTTTAAAAGTCTTCTCCTCTGAAACCAGCAAGTCAATTTAAAGCAAACATGGCATGAATGGTCCTTAGGTGGTCAACATTCAAAATTATGTCCTGTGAACCCGATCTCAATCCAAGATGGCCGCCGTCAGCGGACATAGTTTTAACATAGGACCCAATGGGAAAATTCTTTAAAAGTCTTCTCCTCTGAAACCAGTCTGCCAATTTAAAACAAACATGGCATGGATGGTCCTTGGGTAGTATTCTTTTAAATTTGTGTCCGGTGACCACGACCTCCATCCAAAATGGCTGCCATGAGCAGACATAGTTTTAGCATAGAACCCTATGGGATTTGAAAAGTAACGTAGATGTATTCGGCATGTAGACTTTCTTAAGAGGACTTATCAATGTCAGGTGAGCGATACAGGCTCACCTGAGCCTCTAGTTTGTTGATGTCAATGATCGCTTTTTGCATAGTGATGGCAAGACTATTTGTTCCTAGTTTCCGAATCACAACGACTGGGTAGTCTTGACCAGATGTCGTACTATTCATAGTAGATTTATTATTAGTTATTTATTCCAATTATTCACTGAAACAGATTATAATCGATTGTGTAGATGTTAAGCACCAATCAATCAATCAATCAATGTAGATGAGGAATTTAATATATAAAATGTGTTCACTGTTTACGAAGTCAGATTTCCTATGATAGCCGTGATACTCAATTTAGGTTAACGGTTATGATCAATTTATGTGATGCTTGATGACAATTATTTTAGACAAATGTGTGTGTGTTTGTGCATCCAAAATTAAATTAGAGTTCATGTACATATGTATTAGAGGTAACTCCTTTGCAACTGTGTCTACGATTTTACCATTAGGTATATCACCTGTACTTTAAAACAGTTTGATGTCCTGAGAAAACTAAAATGTAACCCTATCAAATATATATCTATCTTACTTTCATAAGGACAACATTAAAATATGCTTGCAAGGTTTGGGGTGGGTATTTTAAATGAGAAGTAGCAAAACATGAAAAAGTTCAATCAGAATCAGCTAGAATATTTTTAGGACTAACATAATTTGCAAATGGAAATTATCTTTACAATGGGAATATTTGTCTTCTAGACAGAAATATCGCAAGCTGACAGCATTTCACAAAATGCATATTACATTATGTCCTCAATATTTGGGTAATTTTCTACCTCCTACAGTATCGAGTACCAGTGGTCATAATCTCCGAAACGATTAAAACTATACAACACAAAAAAGAAGACTCATAATAGTTTCTACGACATTCTTTATACCATCCACTGTTTCGTCATGGAACACTTTAGATTTAAATATTAGTAATAGCCTAAATATATCATTTTTAAATCTAGGATTGAAAAAAAATGCTATTAAATCTCCAGTATATTATGGTGAATGATCCATAAAACTAAGCATACTTCATGCTAGATTACAACATCAATACATCTCTGATTTATTGCATATCAATATTACATATGACTCAAAATAGCAATGTGGTTCCCCTTTTGAAGATTCAATTCATTATATAATGGAATGTCCATTATATCAAAGCGAAAACTTGAATGCGAAATGCAAAGATCATAGCTTTATTTTCAGATTTACACATTTATAGATAGTGATTGTATTACCTTGATAGAAAATCGTAATATTTTTCAATTTTTGTACGAAATCGTTAGGTAAACTTACCTGTTTAAAACCGTGGGAAATATCAATCATGGTTATTCCCTTTTGAAAATCTTCTATTAACAAAACGTTGGACGGGTGGACATTGATCATTTTGACACTTTTACGGTCACAACCACAGTTTGGTTGACTGCTATGGAATGTCTGTGTCACAAATGACCACGGATGTGTTCCACTTGTCCTGAACACTTTCCTGTCCTTTTCTCGTTCATTACTTATTAGTATACTGATAAAAAAAATTGCTTGTAAAACCGTGTGAACAAATTTCATAGTAGATTTATTATTAGTTACTTGCTTTAATTCCAATTATTCACTGAAACATATTATAATCGATTGCGTAGATGTTAAGCACCAATCAATCAATCAATCAATCAATGTAGATAAAAAATCTTCGAATTGTTGAAAGCAGTCAGTATTTAGTAGAAGTAGAACAAGCTCTGACAACAATCTTCGAATTGTTGAAAGCGGTCAGTATTTGGTAGAAGTAGAACAAGGTCTGACAAAAATCTTCAAATTGTTTACACTACGCTATGAAGTCAAGAGATTCTGAACAGACCCGTTTTTGTGCTAGATATTCTGAACATTACTGAACAATAGTCGGGGGACCAGTGGCCAACGGCCTTTTATTCTAGTTTAAACGATTTTCGTTTAAAAATGCATTTCACTTTTAACAGGGAAATATCATGCCTTTAGTAATTAGATTTAAAAAATATATGATTTATATCAAACGTACTCCCTTGTCAATGAATTTTTACTTGGAACAAGAGTTTGTGAATTTTTGTCAGTGACAAAAATCGATTTCTATATATATATAACCCGCCCATATTCATATAACCTAAGGCTTGCCCTTATGTCTACGCAAGCGCACACTAATACAACATGTCGTCCAAAGCAAAAACGAAACGTGGTAGACCTGCTACAATGACAGATTCGGCTCGCAAAAGAAATCGTAAAGAAGTTATAGCAAGATAAGCGAAATCCAAGATAAATATAGGGAAGGAGAATGACCGTTGGATGAGTTTAAAGGGTTCTTTGAACTTAGGAACTCATGCTATAACTGTTTACAAAACAATATCCCTCTACCATGCCTCAACGGTCATTTCTAAAAATAATTTTTCAAACTCCTTGTAGTGTGTTGTAAAATCACATATCTGTATTGAGAGGTTCGTGAAAGTTTTCAAAATTGGTTTACTATTACCTAACAATGGATTTTATTTAAATATCAGATTCCAATCTACGTTATATATAATAAAATATTAAACACGAAAATCGTAGATCCTATCACTTTAAGTACAATTTACGCAAACAATTCCAATTCCACAACAAAATTAAAGAACGTTTATAATTCTAATCAAACATACAAGTACACTGTAAGAGTAAATATTAAGGGTATTTATTAATTGAGCCCGCTGCGAACCATTGTATTAAAGTCATTGAACTATTAAAAATTTCATCGGCCAATATTTGGAAACTTTCAGGATTACAACTAAAATATATTTTAATTGAACAGGAATTAATTTTCATAGAAAAGGATCGTACTAATATACCTGAAAGGACAACAGTATTTATTCTAACGGAATTTAAATTTGAACATTGACAAAGAGGCCAGTAATAGTATATTAATTTGATTTTTGTAATTGTATAAAAGTAGGAAGTAAGTTTTGTTGTTATATTAAAGAATAGAAACTTAATTGATTGTTGGTTGTATCTTTGTGTTACTAGAATATTCTAGAAAAAAACTGTTCGTAACATTAATTATTAATTAATTTTATCAATCAAATAATGAATGGTTTATGACTTACTTGAAAAAATAGTATACGTTATTCAATATGTTACGTTGAAATACAAAATAGAGTTTCATTGTTTCAAGTATTGATCTATATTTTTTTTATTTTACAGTTATTTGTATTCCAATAAAATCACATCAATCAAATCAGACATGTTCAACAACTTGACAAACCTCAATTCTTTGAAAGTATTCCTCGTTGAATTCTATGTTGTAACTTACAATGTAAATGAATCATTTTTCTAGTTTAAGTACAATTTATGTAAACTATTCAGATTCCACAACAAAATTAAATAACTTTTATAATTCTAATCAAATATTCAACTACAGTACGAGTGTAACGATTGAAGGTAATTGTTAATTGAAGCCGCTGTGAACCACCATATTTGTAAATAGCTACATTAATTAGAATGTGTTTTGTATTTTTTTTTACCAGGAATATGAATACATTGTATTGAAACAACTCCAAATTATGCAATATATTGTTATGTGTATTGCTTAAGACAGAACAGAAAGCTACAGACTTAATAGAGTATAAACATAACACATGTGTTATTTTTATTTATAGGAACTTAAACTCCAATGACATATCAGTGATAGAGGAAAAGACTTTCAACAATCTACCAAACTTACAATATATGTGAGTATCATTTAGTTTGACTTGTATAAATGTATAGTACTAATATGTCAATACATGTTGTAGGTAATGTTATTTATTTATATAAAACAAGTTGCTGACAAATGTGTCTTCCGAACTCTACAGATGTTATCAATGCGGAACTCCAACTTAGTGGTAACTCCATTTTCTGTGTACCGCATATTGTCTTCTTTCATGCTTGACAAAATAAAATAAGTTAATCCACGGCCGAAAACTATCAATTTGTATTTTTTCTTACGATTATAAAGATAAATGCGTTATAAATGATATTGTTACGTTTTTATGCATTCCCACAAGGAATGGTTTGTAATGTGTAGATATGGTCGGTGTACTGATGGTGTGGTATATTTAGTGTTTTGTATTTATAATAGATATGAGATATTACTTTGTTAATTATAATTGTTTTTGTTGATAACATTACATCTTCATTGCAAATAGGTGATCAACAATAGATCAAGTTGTTTGCAAGTTTTTTTATTTTGATCTTAAATTTTGAAATGTTCTAGCCATTTCTACATATTGTTTATATATGTAAACAATCTTACATTTGTTTAAATGTGCACCCAATTCTAACACTATCAAACATTAGAGTTCATCTACAGATGTATTAGAGGTAACTCCTTTGCACCTGTGTCTATGATTTTACCATTAGATATATCATCTGTACTTTCAAACAGGTTAATGTTCTCAGAAAACTAATGTGTACTATTTCCAAGCAAACTCTATCAAATATATATCTTACTTCCATAAGGACAACATTATAATATGCTTGCGAGGTTTGGGATGGGTGTTTTGAATGAGAAATAGCAAAACTGGAAAAAGTAGAAATATGCAAGTCGATCGTCTCTTTTCTATGAAGCAAGGTGGGAATGTTTGTCTTCCAGACATAAATATAGCAAGCTGACAAAATTTTACAAAATGCATAATACACTATATCCTCAATATTTGGGTAATTGTCTACCTACTACAGTATATAATGGTAATAACAAAATTACCGTACACCGAACAATCTCCCAAAAGGAAAGGCAAAACTCATAAATCAACAAACAGACAAAATCAGTCAACAGCCAGAAAATGGAAAAACCACAATGGCCCTGATATTGTATTATATCAGTGATCATTATTTCCGAAACGATGAAAACTGTGCAACACCATAAAGTACACTCAAAATGTCTATGACATCTTTTATGCCATCCACTGTTACGTCATGGAACAATCTAGATTTAAATATTAGAATTAGCCTAAATATATCATTTTTAAATCTAGGATTAAAAAAAATTATATTAAATATCCGGAATATTTGTCATAACTAGTATTTTACTAAGTAGCATAATGGTCTTCTTTGTCATAACTAGTATTTCAGTAAATATCATAATGGTCTTCTTTGTCATAACTAATATTTTAGTAAGTAGCATAATGGTCTTCTTTGTCATAACTAGTATTTTAGTAAGTATCATAATGGTCTTCTTTGTCATAACTAGTATTTTAGTAAGTAGCATAATGGTCTTCTTTGTCATAACTAGTATTTCAGTAAGTAGTATAATGTTCTTCTTTGTCATAACTAGTATTTCAGTAAGTAGCATAATGGTCTTCTTTGTCATAACTAGTATTTTAGTAAGTATCATAATGGTCTTCTTTGTCATAACTAGTATTTTAGTAAGTATCATAATGGTCTTCTTTGTCATAACTAGTATTTCAGTAAGTATCTTTGGTATCGGATACTGCACCATTGTCTGTCAGGAATGTTTACATTTTATTTTATTTCTTAAATATAATGAATTGGGATCGGACACTACACTATTGTCTGTCAGGGATGTTTACATTTTGTTTTAGTTCTTGAATATAATGAGTTGGATCGGACACTACACTATTGTCTGTCAGGAATGTTTATACTTTATTTTATTTCTTATATTTCATGAATTGTTGAAAGCTGTCAGTATTTGGTTGAAGTAGAACAAGTTCTGACAAAAATATTTAGCTTGTTGAAGGTGGTAAATATTTAGTAGATGTGATACTAATGCCTAAGAGTATGACACAAGAGGAACACGTGGGATTATTTAGTTGAAATCAATTCTTTTCCCATTGTAGCCATTGGATTAATATTCAAAGGAACTGATCAAACATGACAGCTTTGTTTAAAGTACTAATTTATTTGTGAAACTTGTGAAAATAACATAGCACGGAAAATAATTTTTTTGCATTTACATACATACGTTCTATGCTATAGCAACAATCATATAAACTTTATTTTTATTCCCGGTAGAACTGGTAAAAATACCAAAAGGTATATCAAGACAAGAAGGTACTCTAATGAGACATAATTAAACAAAAATCCATTCATGTTTTGCAGTTTGTAGTCCACATAAAATTGCTTCGAATATCAAATTCATATCTATGAACTAACAGTATGTATATGCTTATCAACGTGATACATTTTATATTTCAATTAATCAAATGTCGGTATAAATAGAGGAATTGTGCATGAAAACTACAATCGAGATGCATACAAGTACAATGTTTCAGCCTCAAGACAGATGGCAGCCATTAGTTGCCTCTACGCACCACATGAAGACATGAGAAGGGCAGATATGTGGATCAACTCTGTGAATTTTCACCAACCAGGAATTGCTTTGTCTTCGTGAGCACCTTGATTTTGGTGAGGCCCATGTTGCTCATCTTTTTAGTTTTCTGCGTTGTGTTGTGCTTTCGTGTTTGTTGTCTTGTGCCTGTGTCATGTGTATACTCCAACATTAATTTACTATAAGCATGACATACTAGCAGCCAATAGTTTAATTAAGTATAAACTAAATATATTTTTTGACTATTTATAGACGGTTACAGGACAATAACATACAAGTGATTGAGGAGAACTCTTTCAGCAATCTACCAAGCTTAACAGCCCTGTAAGTATCATTAAATATTAATTGTTACAAGTGTATAACTCTATCATAACAATATATTCCATTAGTAATGCATTGAGATAAAGTGAAACATAGATTGAAAAATAAAAATTTGAGAAATAGAAAATCCAGAGACAGGAGAAATAATGTTCAGAAGACACATTACTAAGACATGCAAAAACTACACACAGAAATTGACGGTGAGGATCCTTTGAGGACAAAAACTTTTGATTAATTCACGACCGAAAAATATCAGGTTGTATTTTTTTTTTACCATTATAAAGATAAATGCGCTATAAATGATATTTTTTAACGTTTTTATGCATTCCGACAAGGAATGGTTTGTATTGTGTAGAACAGTCACATGGCAGCTGTACTGATGGTGTGCTATATTTAGTGTTTTGTATTTATGATAGATATGAGATATTACTTTGTTCATTAGAATATGTTTTCGTTGTTGATAACATTACATCATCAATGCAAATAGGTTATCAAAAATAGGTCAAGTTATTTACAGGTTTTTAATTTTGGCCTTGAATTTTTATATGTTCTAGCCATTTCTACATATTGTTTATATATGTAAACAATGTCACATTTGTTGAAATGTGCACCCAATTCTAACACTATCAAACATTAAATTAGATTTCATGTACATATATATTAGAGGTAACTTATTTACACCTGTGTCTACGATTTTACCACTAGATATATCAGCTGTACTTTCAATCAGGTTAATGTTCTCAGAAAACTAAAGTGTACTCTTTGCAAGCAAACTATATCAAATATATATTACTTCCATAAGGACAACATTTGAATATGCTTGCGAAGTTTGGGATGGGTGTTTTGAACGAGAAGTAGCAAGACATTCAACAGTATTTCACGAATAACGCAATTTTCAAGTAGAGATTCTCTTCACTATGAAACAAAGTGGGACTATTTGTCTTCTAGACGTAAATATCGCAAGCTGACATCATTTTGCAAAATGTATAATAAATTATGACCTCAATATTTGGGTAATTGTCTACCTCCGACAGTATTAGTATCTAGTACATGTACCAGTGATTCTAATCTCCGGAACGATCAAAAACTATACAACACCAAAAAGTAGACTGAGCATGTCTACGACATCCTTAATACCATCCACTGTTACATCATGGAACAATCTAGATTTAAATATAAGAAAAAGCCTAAGTATATCATGTTTAAATCTAGGATTAAATAAAATACTATTAAATCTCCAGAATATTATGGTGAATGGTCCAGAAAGCTAAGCATACTTCATGCTAAACTACGACATCAATACAGCTCAATGAATTCTGACTGATGTCGTATAAACATTACGAATAACCCAAAATGGCAATGTGATGCCCCTTTTGAAGGTTCAATTCATTACAAAAAATATTGAAACATTACTTTTCGGAGACAATGAAATTGATATAGACGACAAATCTATGATCTTTAATAAAGTACGAGCAGATATTAGACAAACAGAAATATTTTAAACAATGGTCCTTCATCTGGTCTACATCAACATCAATTTTATTTCCCATGTTCCACCATATTCTGTTAAATATTATCTATATATGAGGTAGCGCTAGATTTGTTGACATTATTATATGTGTATGATTTGTGATAGCTTTTTGTCCAATCCCAGCCGTATTTTACATATATGTGTGTTCTTCGGTTCTTTCGGTATAATAAAACATTACAAAACAAATACATACCTTGTATATTAATCGTTTTTTAATAGTATATATATATTATGCATATTCTACATACGTTTGTAGCTACAACATATAATACGCTTGTTATAGGTATACATTGTTATAATCGATCATTATTACTCCCCTACCGGCGAAAGCCGAAGGGGGCTATAGTTTTAAGGTTCCGTCCGTTCGTCTGTCCGTCCATCACATTAAAATTTTAAGTTGTCCGGACTTTTTGTTTACGTCCTTTGATATATTGACTTGCTATTTGATATGTAGCTATATCTAGATGAGTTACAGTTTAAGTTCGAATTTCGTTCCGGTCGAATGATTTTTGGCTGAGTTATGGCCCTTGAACTTGTAATTTTTTGTTCAAATGTTTAGTTGTCCGGACTTTTTTTTTATTACCTCCTATGAGATATTGACTTGATATTTAGTATGTTGCTATATCTAGATAAGTTACAGTTTAAGTTTGATTTTCGTTCTGGTCGAATGATTTTTGGCTGATTTATGGCCCTTGAACTTGTATTTTTTGTTCAAA
>MJUT01003386.1:23313-49655 GCA_002080005.1 Gigantidas platifrons
CAATTTTCCCATTGTGAACTTTCCATTCATATGTAGCACCATGCCAGCAGCACCTGCATATGGAGTATACATCTCTCAAATAATTCGATATTCCAGAGCTTGTGGCTCCTATGAGGACTTCACTGATAGAGAATGCTGCTAACATGGAAGCTACTGAAACAACGGTTCCTTTTGGTAAAGGTTAAGTCATCACTTCAATAATGTAACGGTCGCCACATATAATGACTTGGTTGACTGTTATGGCATATCTATGTCATAATGACCACCGATATGTTCCATTTGTCATAAACACTTCCCTGTCCTTTCCTCATTCATGGCTTATTATCGGGTTTGTAACTAGACTGACATGGCGTGTGCCACTAGTGGAGCAGAATCTACATAACCTTCTGGAGTACTTGAGTTCACCCCAGTCTTTAGTGGGACTCGCATTGCTCGACTTTTAGTTTTATATGTATGTTTTTTAGATCGATGTTTTTCCTTTTGTACTTTTTCTTTTCGCCATTGTGTTATCTGTTCCTTAATATACGGATTATGATTGCCTCTTTGGTATCTTCAAACTCTTCTTAGTAAAGTCATTTAACTATTAAAAATTGCATCGGCCAATATTTGGAAACTTTCAGGATTATAACTAAAATAAATTTTAATTCAACAAGAATTATTTTTTATAGAAAAGGATCGCATGAATATACCTGAAAGGACAGAAGCAGTTATTCTAAAGGAATTTAAACTTGAACAATGACAAGGAGGCCAGTAATAGTATATTAATTTGATATGTGTAATTTTATATTAGTATGCAGTAAGTTTTGTTGTTATATCAAAGAATAGAAGCTTAATTGATTGTTGGTTGCATCTTTCTGTTACTAGAATATTCTAGAGAAAATTGTTCGTTACACTAATTATTCATGTTATCAATCAAATCATGAATGGTTGATGACTTACAAAAAAAAATATTATACGTTATTCAATATGTTACGTTGAAATACAAAATAGGGTTTCATTGTTTCAAGTATTGATGTATATTTTTTTTTATTTCACAGTTATTTGTCTTCCAATAAAATCACATCAATCAAATCAGACACGTTCAACAACTTGACGAACCTCAAATTTTTGTAAGTATTCCTCTTTGTATTCTATGTTGTAACTTACAATGTAAATGTATCATTTTTCTGGTTTAAGTACAATTTAAGCAAAATATTCAAATTCCACAATAAAATTAAAGAACTTTTATAATTCTAATCAAACATACAAGTACAGTACGAGAGTAAAGATTGAGGGTATTTATTAATTGAAGCCGCTGTGAACTTTCATTTTTGTAAATAGCTACATTAATTACAATATGTTTTGTATTTTTTCTGACCAGGAATATGAATACATTTTATTGAAACAACTCTAAATTACGTAATATTTTGTTATGTGTATTGCTAAAGACAGAACAGAAGGCTACATACTTAATAAAGTATAAACATAACACATGTGTTTTTTATTGATAGGATTTTAGTGTCCAATGACATATCAGTGATAGAGGACAACGCTTTCAACAATCTACCAAACTTACAAATACTGTGAGTATCACTTAGTAAGATTTATACAAATGTATATTTCTAATATGTCAATACATGTTATAGGTCATGTTTTTAATTTATATAAAACAAGTTGCTGACAAATGTGTCTTTCGAACTCTACATATGTCATCGGTGCTGAACTCCAACTTAGTGGTAACTCAATTTTCTGTGTACCGCATTTTGTCTTTTTTCGTGCTTGACAAAATAAAATAAGTTAATTTACGACCTAAAACTATCAATTTGTATTTTTCCTTACC
Source organism: Gigantidas platifrons (assembly GCA_002080005.1). Taxonomy (NCBI): domain Eukaryota; kingdom Metazoa; phylum Mollusca; class Bivalvia; order Mytilida; family Modiolidae; genus Gigantidas; species Gigantidas platifrons. Next base: position 25,133 of record MJUT01003386.1, read on the forward strand.
ATTATAAAGATAAATGCGTTATAAATGATATTCGTAAACGTTTTATGCATTCCCACAAGGAATGGTTTGTAATGTGTAGAACAGTCACATGGCAGCTGTACTGATGGTGTGCTATATTTAGTGTTTTCTATTTATGATAGCTATGAGATATTACTTTGTTCATTATAATATTTTTGTTGTTGTTGATAACATTACATCATCAATGCAAATAGGTCATCAAAAAATAGGTCAAGTTATTTACAAGTTTATAATTTTGACCTTGAATTTTGATATGTTCTATCCATTTCTACATATTGTTTATATATGTAAACAATGTCACATTTGCTTAAATGTGCACCCAATTCTAACACTATCAAACATTAAATTATAGTTCATGTACAGATGTATTAGAGGTAACTCCTTTGCATCTGTGTTTACGATTTTACCACTAGATATAGCAGTTGTACTTTCAAACAGGTTAATGTTCTCAGAAAACTAAAGTGTTCTGTTTGCAGGCACACCCTATCAAATATATATCTGACTTCCATAAGGACAACATTATAATATGCTTGCGAGGTTTGGGATTGGTGTTTTGAACGAGAAATAGAAAAACTGGAAAAAGTAGAAATATGCAAGTAGATATTCTCTTTCCTATGAACCGATATGGGAATGTTTGTCTTCCAGACGTAAATAACGCGAGCTGACAACATTTTACAAAATGCATAATAAACTATATCCTAAATATTTGGGTAATTGTCTACCTCCTACAGTATATAAGGGTAATAACAAAATTACCGAACACTGAGCAATCTTCCAAAGACTGAACGCAACATGTTGCGTAACGTAACGTAACGCTAAAAAGCGACGTTTTCAACGTTGTGACCCTTTAAACCAAATGTACCTGCTTCACAAGTAGAACTTGAGAGATAAAATTTTGTAAAAAGTAGGAACCACTTAAACAATCGAAGCACATATATATAAGTATTTTAATACATTAAAATTATCCGTGGGATAGTCGAAATAGTATTGGGTTTTTTTTCGATTCTAACACAAGAAGAATGAGTTACTAAGCTTCCAAAACACATAAGTTTTGCATTATTCTTGTTGCTCGTTTATTTTTCGTTTCTTTTGGTTGTTTTTTTTTTTATTTCTTCTATTTGTGTTGCTTTGGTTATATTGTCGCTTATTTGTTGTATTTGTGCTATTAATACCATATTTTTTTCCTTTTTTTGCGTTTCTAAATTGTCACAACCAAGGATAACATAAATAAAACAGGAAATAAAACAAAGTTTGATTTACTATATGATAATGTCTATTTTAAACTCTTTACAATATATAAGTGCAAATGCTCGGGTATTGCAACAGTTTTGCAAGGGTTTAATTCAACACAAATGTAGCGGACTGCCATAGCGTAAACAAACACCGTTTTTTTAGGGATAAGTTTATAGAAAATTTGATTATTTTCACATCTGTCATAGTAAAATCCTTCCACTACTTCTGCCCCAGCTGGAAAAGTCCCACCCCAAGCATATCGACCCTCTTTCTTCAAAGCGAACGGCTTTCGGCTAATTTTCATAATATAAAATTCATAATCTGGATCGTCGGCGAGTACAGCCACAACGGAACCAATATTGATAAGGTTTGAAATATTTTCATGAATTTCGTAGGTTTCTATTTGACTACGCTCAATGGTTTCTGAATTCATTACTTTTATTTGCATTAATTTATAATCTCCAATGAACTTCCTGTTTGTACAGTTTTGATTATTTCCGTTTAAACACAATTCGCATTCGTAGCAAGAGGGATGACTTGTTACCAATTTTCCCGGAGATGTTTCCTTCGAAACAATTTGATGAATCTTTCTATTATCTGCGACTGTCTTGTAATTAGCAAGTTCATTACGCAGAAATGTCTCTATATATTTAAATATGCGGCAATTGTATATTCCGGATGTAGGGATTTAGAGATTATCTGTACAAAAATTGTAAAAATCCTTGGCACACTGGATTTTAGTTTTCCTTCTGAGAACAGCAATGTTCGCTTGATTTAAAAAAAAAAACACCGGCTACATCTTGTGGTCCTTTCGCGTGAGAGGTTTTGTAAAAGTTGCGTATAAGAGTTTGTAACCAAGGATATTGTAACTGACATCTCCCATGCACAATCGGCTTTTATACTGAGAAGAACAACCATCCGTTCATTCGTGCATACATGTAACATTCGCAGATATTGATTTGAGATAGTCAGATATTTGCTTTTTGCAGTATTGCGTAAAACTTCGGTCATGTTGCGTGTCGGGACTAATGGCAAAAAACTGTTCACGAATAAGCTTAGCATTTTCAGGAGAACTGTCTTCCATCTTTTTCAAGAATATAATGCCGATGCAAATTGTCACATTAATGCTTACTTACGTTTTTTTTTGGGGGGGGAAACTCGATTGTATCTCAGGTTGGTCTGAACATCTATAACTTTCGGAAAAATTGTGAACACAAACTGCATGATCTATAGCCAAGTTATCGATAAGAGTTTTGAATTGACTATTTTGCCAATTAGCCCGATGTTGGTGAGCAAGAAAATCCGTTAGAAGTTTCAAAAGGTTCTGGAACATTATTACTGGTTTCGTTTCTTTTGTAACAAACTGCAACTTTCGACACATTTTATCACCTTTTCCGGGAATTTTATATATTCATATCGTTGCCATTTTACATTTACGGAATCTTCTGATGTGTTAAATTCTTCGGGTAAGAGTTGAATGTTATTAACTCCACACTTATCACATTCTCTATTTAAACATATAATATCATTAAAATCTTCGTCTTCATTTTGTTAACACAAAGTCAATTTAACGAAATCGCTGATGTGCTCAAAAATGGGATAGCTTTCTCTTTCGATATTCGATTTGTTCTTCAGAATTGATTTTCGAAACTGCATGCACTGTTTAAACACACAACGCATTTCCACGTGTTGTCGACAGCAACACGTACGTCTGTCTTTAGGTCGGACGGGTACGACAAAGAAGGGTTTATAATTTTCAAATAAACGTTGGCTGATTTTTATCTCCGGGTATTTACTTTTAAATTCCAAATATGCTTCAGTTTGTGTTTTCTCTAAGAATTGTATCTGATGAGACGAATACGTATTTAGTGAAATCCTCATTCTCTTGATGTTTTTTTTATTTGAAGAAGTTCTAGAAACAGAGGGCGAATACCAGAAATCAAAGACAGTTCTTTTGACATTAGCGGAAACTGCATCACCGTGTTTTTCGTTTTGTAATTTCAAAGCATGACTTTTCTGTTTTCAATATTTGTGTTCTTATTCGTTTTCCACCAAACAGTTTCCTTGGTTTTAATCCCAATACTTTGGCGAGTTTTCTGTCTGAAGCCGGGTCACTGATATCTTCTCCACTGACGGACACAGTTAACACGTTCATGGTCATCCTACGTTTATTGTCCCCCGATCAGAACTATACAACACCATAAAGTACATTCAGAATGACATCCTTTATACCATCCACTGTTACGTTTATTGTCCTCCGATCAGAACGATACAACACCATAAAGTACACTCAGAATGACATCCTTTATACCATCCACTGTTACGTGTATTGTCCCCCGATCAGAACTATGCAACACCATAAAGTACACTCAGAATGTCTACGACATCCTTTATACCGTCCATTGTTACGTTTATTGTCCCCCGATCAGAACTATACAACACCATAAAGTACACTCAGAATGACATCCTTTATACCATCAATTTTTACGTTTATTGTACACCGATCACAACTATGCAACACCATAAAGTACACTCAGAATGTCTACGACATCCTTTATACCATCAACTGTTACGTTTATTGTCCCCCGATCAGAACTATACAACACCATAAAGTACACTCAGAATGACATCCTTTATACCATCAATTGTTACGTTTATTGTACCCCGATCAGAACTATGCAACACCATAAAGTACACTCAGAATGTCTACGACATCCTTTATACCCTCAATTGTTACGTTCATTGCCCCCCGATCAGAACTATGCAACACCATAAAGTACACTCAGAATGACATCCTTTATACCATCAATTGTTACGTTTATTGTACCCCGATCAGAACTATGCAACACCATAAAGTACACTCAGAATGTCCACGACATCCTTTATACCATCCGCTGTTACATTTATTGTCCCCCGATCAGAACTATACAACACCATAAAGTGCACTCAGAATGACATCCTTTATACCATCAATTGTTACGTTTATTGTACCCCGATCAGAACTATGCAACACCATAAAGTACACTCAGAATGTCTACGACATCCCTTTATCCCATCCACTGTTACGTTTATTATACCCCGATCAGAACTATGCAACACCATAAAGTACACTCAGAATGTCTACGGCATCCTTTATACCACCCACTGTTACGTGTATTGTCCCCCGATCAGAACTATACAACACCATAAAGTAGACTCAGAATGACATCCTTTATACCATCCACTGTTACGTTTATTGTCCCCCGATCAGAACTATGCAAAACCATAAAGTACACTCAGAATGTCTACGACATCCTTTATACCGTCAATTGTTACGTTTATTGTACCCCGATCAGAACTATGCAACACCATAAAGTACACTCAGAATGTCTACGACATCCTTTATACCATCCACTGTTACGTTTATTGTCCCCCGATCAGAACTATGCAACACCATAAAGTACACTCAGAATGTCTACGACATCCTTTATACCGTCAATTGTTACGTTCATTGTCCCCCGATCAGAACTATGCAACACCATAAAGTACACGCAGAATGACATCCTTTATACCATCAATTGTTACGTTTATTGTACCCCGATCAGAACTATGCAACACCATAAAGTACACTCAGAATGTCTGCGACATCCTTTATACCATCCACTGTTATGTTTATTGTCCCCCGATCAGAACTATACAACACCATAAAGTACACTCAGAATGTCTACGACATCCTTTATACCATCCACTGTTACGTCATGGATCAAACGATGAAAACTATACAACACCATAAAGTACACTCAGAATGTCTACGACATCCTTTATACCATCCACTGTTACGTTTATTGTCCCCCGATCAGAACTATACAACACCATAAAGTACACTCAGAATGTCTACGACATCCTTTATACCATCAATTGTTACGGTTATTGTACCCCGATCAGAACTATGCAACACCATAAAGTACACTCAGAATGTCTACGACATTCCTTTATACCATCCACTTTTACGTTTATTGTACCCCGATCAGAACTATGCAACACCATCAAGTCCACTCAGAATGAAATCCAATATACCATCCACTGCTACGTTTATTGTCCCCCGATCAGAACTATACAACACCATAAAGTACACTCAGAATGAACCCCAATATACCATCCACTGCTACGTTTATTGTCCCCCGATCAGAACTATACAACACCATCAAGTAGACTCAGAATGACATCCTTCATACCATCCACTGTTACGTTTATTGTCCCCCGATCAGAACTATACAACACCATAAAGTACACTCAGAATGACATCCTTTATACCATCAAATGTGTCGTTTATTGTCCCCCGATCAGAACTATGCAACACCATAAAGTACACTCAGAATGTCTACCACATCCTTTATACCGTCCATTGTTACGTTTATTGTCCCCCGATCAGAACTATACAACACCATAAAGTACACTCAGAATGACATCCTTTATACCTTCAACTGTTACGTTTATTGTACCCCGATCAGAACTATGCAACACCATGAAATACACTCAGAATGTCTACGACATCCTTTATGCCATCCACTGTTACGTTTATTGTCCCCCGATCAGAACTGTACAACACCATAAAGTACACTCAAAATGTCTACGACATCCTTTATACCATCCATTGTTACGTTTATTGTCCCCCGATCAGAACTATACAACACCATAAAGTACACTCAGAATGACATCCTTTATACCATCAAATGTGTCGTTTATTGTACCCCGATCAGAACTATGCAACACCATAAAGTACACTTAGAATGTCTACGACATCCTTTATACCATCCACTGTTACGTTTATTGTCCCCCGATCAGAACTATGCAACACCATAAAGTATACTCAGAATGTCTACGACATCCTTTATACCATCCACCGTTACGTTTATTGTCCCCCGATCAGAACTATGCAACACCATAAAGTACACTCAGAATGTCTACGACATCCTTTATACCATCCACTGTTACTTTTATTGTCCCCCGACCAGAACTATGCAACACCATAAAGTACACTCAGAATGACACCCTTTATACCATCCACTGTTACATCATGGAACAATCTAGATTTAAATGTTAGAAATAGCCTAAATATATCATGCTTAAATCTAGGATTAAAAAAATTGTTATTAAATATCCGGAATATTTGTCATAACTAGTATTTTAATAAGTAGCATAATGGTCTTATTTGTCATAACTAGTATTTTGGTAAGTATCATAATGGTCTTCTTTGTCATAACTGGTATTTTAGTAAGTAGCATAATGGTCTTCTTTCTCATAACTAGTATTTTAGTAAGTAGCATAATGGTCTTTTTTGTCATAACTAGTATTTTAGTAGGTATCATAATGGTGTTAATTGTCAGAACTAGTATTTTAGTAAGTATCATAATGGTCTTCTTTGTCATAACTAATATTTTAGTAAGTAGCATAATGGTTTTCTTTGTCATAACTGATATTTTAGTAAGTAGCATAATGGTCTTCTTTGTCATTACTAGTATTTTAGTAAGTAGCATACTGGTCTTCTTTGTCATTACTAGTATTTTAGTAAGTGGCATAATGGTCTTCTTTGTCATAATTAGTATTTTTGTAAGTAGCATAATGGTCTTCTTTGTCAATTAGTATTTTAGTAAGTACTATAATGGTCTTCTTTGTCATAACTGGTATTTTAGTAAGTAGCATAATGGTTTTCTTTGTCATAACTAGTATTTTAGTAAGTAGCATAATGGTTTTCTTTGTCATAACTAGTATTTTAGTAAGTAGCATAATGGTCTTCTTTGTCATAACTAGTATTTTAGTAAGTAGCATAATGGTCTTCTTTGTCATAACTAGTATTTTAGTAAGTAGCATAATGGTCTTCTTTCTCATAACTAGTATTTTAGTAAGTATCATAATGGTCTTCTTTGTCATAACTAGTATTTCAGTAAGTATCATAATAGTCTTCTTTGTCATAAGTAGTATTTTAGTAAGTAGCATAATAGTCTTCTTTGTCATAACTAGTATTTTAGTAAGTAGCATAATGGTCTTCTTTGTCATAACTAGTATTTTAGTAAGTAGCATAATAGTCGTCTTTGTCATAACTAGTATTTTAATAAGTAGCATAATGGTCTTCTTTGTTATAACTAGTATTTTATTAAGTAGCATAATAGTCTTCTTTGTCATAACTAGTATTTTAGTAAGTAGCATAATAGTCGTCTTTGTCATAACTAGTATTTTAGTAAGTATCATAATGTTCTTCTTTGTCATAACTAGTATTTTAGTAAGTAGCACAATGGTTTTCGTTGTCATAACTAGTATTTTAGTTAGTAGTATAATGTTTTTCTTTGTCATAACTAGTATTTTAGTAAGTAACATAATGTTCTTCTTTGTCATAACTAGTATTTTAGTAAGTGGCATAATGGTCTTCTTTGTCATAATTAGTATTTTTGTAAGTAGCATAATGGTCTTCTTTGTCAATTAGTATTTTAGTAAGTACTATAATGGTCTTCTTTGTCATAGCTAGTATTTTAGTAAGTAGCATAATGTTCTTCTTTGACATAACTAGTATTTTAGTAAGTAGCATTATCAGAGTTCTTTGATAAGAGCTCAAACAACCACAGTTGACGATGTCCGATTTACCATGATAGCCATGATGCTCAAATTTAAGAGTTTTTTGTAATCAATTTATGATATTGGATGACGATGAGTATATCAAGGCGACCAGTTTTAGTGGTGCAAGAATCTGGAGTACTCGGAGATAACCACCGACCATGGGCAAGCAACTGGTAAAGTTTACCTCTTGCGGCTGCGAGTCGAGTGCACTCTTTTTTGTAATTTAAAAAAAAAACGGACGCGAACCCACGCCGTTTTTTGATAGGCTTGTATGAGTTGCTAGGTAATCTAACAAACTAACTCACTGAGCCACCCAGGCCCTACATTCATTTTCACAAATGTGTATTTGTTATTGCAGATAATTCTAAAACAATCAAAGAGTACATGTACATATGTATATTTGTTAGAGGTATCGAGTTTAACCTCGTGTCTATGATTTTCCGATTATATATAGGATGTCTTCAGATATGTTTGGTTTATGGTGTTTAACACCACTTTCAACACAATTTCAGTTATATCGTGGCGGTCAGTTTAATTGGAGGAGGAAACCGGAGTACCTGGAGAAAACAACCACCCTGCCACAAGTCGGAGACAAACTATCACATACTGTTGTACAGAGTACAACTCGCCATGAACAGGAATCAAACTCACAACTAGTGATGATATGCACTGATTGCACAGGCAGTTGTAAATCCAACTACCATGCCATCACATCATCGACGGTCTCTTGTTCTGACGGTGTGGTATATTTAGGTAGTCATATTTAAAACAGCTACATTAATAAGAACGTGATGCTTAATTTTTTTCTTAACAAGAATATAAATTTATTTTGCTAAAATAATTCAGAATTTCGAAATATTTTGCTGTATACAGTCCGACAAAAGTTAAGCACCACCTGACTTGTTTCAATATTGTACAACATTTTTTGCAGCAAGAGGCTGTTCAGACAATTCCATGGCCTACGATGTCGCCAGACATGAACCCTATTGAGCATGTATGGGACTTTATTGGCCGAAAAATTAACCAACGCAATCAAAAATGTCAAAATATTGACGAATTAAGAACTGCTATCTTACAGGAGTGGCAACAGTTCCCCCAAGACCGGCTTAGGCGTCTTGTGCGAAGCATGACGAGGCGCGTAACAGAAATTTACAATAAACGCGGTGGATATACTCGTTATTGATTTTTATGCCTTACACATACGCACGATAGATGCATTTAAAAGTTCTTAAAATCTGAAGCCTCTGCATCTTAATGCAATGTTAAAAACTTCCATCAGAGACAAACTTGTTTTACGTTTTTCCAGCGCCTGTTTTGAACCCCATTTTTGCCATGTCATAGTCACGTCTTTCAGGATGATAAATACTTCGTAGATTGGTAATTTTAGAGCCCTTGGTGTAGTCTTTTAAGAAGTGTAAGACAAATGGTGATATCTATTTTATTGTTTTAACAGTATTGATGTAAAAAAAATATATCGATAAAAATATAGGGTGGTGCTTAACTTTTGTCGGAGTGTATATATGTAATGTTTAAGACAGAACAGATATTTACAGATTTAATAAAGTATAAACTTAAGACATATCATGACCATATAGGTGGTTACACTATAATAACATACTAGCCATAGAGGACAGCACTTTCGACAATCTACTTAAGTTGCAACGTATTTGTATCATTTGTTTAAATGCATATAACCGCATTTTGTCAATACATGTCATAGTTAACGTTTTATAATAACTAAACAGTGATATATATGTATTCTCAATTAGAATCAACTATAATATTTAAGGACTAACACAATTTTCAAGTAGAGATTATCTTTACAATGGGAATATTTGTCTTCTAGACATAAATATCGCAAGCTGCCACCATTTCACAAAATAATTATGTCCTCAATATTTGGGTAATTTTCTACCTCCTACAGTATCGAGTACCAGTGATCATAATCTCCGAAACGATCAAAACTATACAACACCAAAAAGAAGACTCATAATAATTTCTACGACATTCTTTATACCATCCACTGTTTCGTCACGGAACTATTTAGATTTAAATATTAGAAATAGCCTAAATATATCATGTTTAAATCTAGGATTTAAAAAAAATGCTAATAAATCTCCGATATGATATGGTGAATGATCCATAAAACTAAGCATACTTCATGCTAGATTACGACATCAATACATCCCTGATTTATTGCAAATAAACATTACAAATGACTCAAAATAGCAATACGTTTCCAATTTTGAAGATTCAATTCATTATATAATGGAATGTCAATTACACCAAGACGGAAACTCTAATGCGAAATGCAAAGATCATAATTTTGTTTTTTGAATTACACATTTTCAGACAGCGATTTTAGTACTTTGATGGAAAATCGTAATAATTTTCAATTTTCTCAAGACGTTAGCGCGAAATCATCAGGTAAACTTACCTGTTTAAAACCGCGGGAAATATAAATCATGGTTATTCCCTTTTGAAAATTTCCTGCTGTGACGTCGTTGGTGTCATTTCTTCTTTTTCATGGGGATAAAGATAATCATACCATATTCTGTCTTTGCTTACAAAACGGTTGGACGGGTGGACATTGGTCATTTTGAAAGTTTTACGATCTCAACCACATTTTAGTTGACCATTATGGAATGTCTGTGTCACAAATGACCACGGATGTGTTCCACTTGTCGGGAACACTTTCCTATCCTTTTCTCGTTCATTACTTATTAGTATACTAATAAAAAAAGTGCTTGTAAAAATGTACTAAAATGAAAGAACAAATACCGTGATTCTAGGATATCCTTCCGTGGGTTTCATTGTGCATATATATTATGGGTCTGTCTTCTTAACAAATGTTAAACATCAAACAGTTATTGCCGTGCATTGACAGGTTTTGGTATAAGACCGTGTGGAGAAATTTCAAATCATTTTCAATTCTGACTTTAAATTTGTGTCTGTCCTTTCAAATGTATACTGTAAATATTATCAATTTTTACCAAAAAAAGAGGTAGATGTTCAGATGTCAAAATGCAGATGTACTCTTGGTTCATACAAAGGTTGATCCCCTTTTTCTGTCAGAAAACAGTAATTATTTGCTTTGGAAACATTGTTAGCCCCTCCCAATACAATCCATCACATTAATTTAAAATCCTACTTTGCTTCGGTTGTAGTTGGGGTAAGACCTACACATCCTGTTGATATTTGTTTTTATTTGGTATCGATTTGGCCGGTGACAAGGTTATAATGGACCCAATAGTCTCCGAGGAGCCTAGTTATGAAGAGAATGAACTAGAAAATACAGGGGTTCTTCCTGTATGTGCTGTAAATTTATCCATGAAAAAGCCTCTGGAAGAAAAGGAGACCTTTCAAGAATCTCCAGGTTTTAGTCCTTTTGAAATGTTTTCCCCACTCTGGGGGGTACCTTAAAGATTTTGAAAAATGGCTTTGTGAAAATACTGTTATAATATTTTAGATTATGTGGATTGTTTTAAGTATAAGCTTACAAGAGCATGTGAAATAGAGCATGACAATTTGAAACAAAGCCAAGTTTAAATGAAACAGTGGTATGATAAGGATGCCATGATAAGATAATTTAAACCAGGCGAGAACATTTTTGTGTTATTGCTTATTCTTTGTCATCCATTACAAGCTAAATAGCATTGGCCATATGTAGTTGAATCCAGACTGAATGATTTAAATTATATTGTGAATACACTTATGAGAAGAAAGAAAAGACAAATATGTCATGTGAAAACACAAGGCTTCTCGACGGAATACAAATTAACAGTGGATGCTAGTGATGTAGATCTTGATGCCATTTTTCTTCAAGAAGGTAAAGATGACATAAATCTGCTGAATTGATATTCTTTTTAAAGTTTGACAAAATTAAGAAAAATTAATCCACAATTGAAAAACAAATTACTGGCCTATTGTTATATTTGAAGCATTTTGATATACATTGCATCCATTCGTGGTGCTTACTGATCACAATGCCGTCATATTTATTAATAAAATGTAAAATAAAAATCACCGATTAACGAGATGGGGATTAATTTTGCAAGAATAAAATCTAATTATAAAACATATTAAACTTAAAGATAATTGTATAGCTAATGTTTTATCTAGAGTTTGATAATTTTGTGATGAATTGAAATAGAGATTTATTGTAGAAAGTTTGCATGAAAACCTTTTCTTCAAGAGAGGAGATGTGATGTGATGTATATATAATAAATATGAGACATAACTAAAAACAATAGTATACGTTATTCAATATGGTACGTTGAAATACAAAATAGAGTTTCATTGTTTCAAGTATTGCTGTATATCAATTATTTTATAATGATTTGTCTTCCAATAAAATCACATCAATCAAATCAGACAACTTGACGAACCTCAATTTTTTGAAAGTATTCCTCTTTGTGTTCTATGTTGTAACTCACAATGTAAATGTATCATTTTTCTACTGACATATCGGGTGCCACTAGTGGAGCAGGATCTACATACCCTTCTGGACCACCTGAGTTCATCCCTGGTCTTTAGTAGGACTCGTGTTGCTCGACCTTTGGTTTTATATGTATGTTTTTTAGATCTTTTTCTTTTCGCCTGAATATTTTTCAAAGGACAAGAGCGGTTATTCTAAAGGAAATTAAATTTGAGCATTGACAAAGAGGCCAGTAATAGTATATCAATTTGATGTGTAATTGTATATTAGTATGCAGTAAGTTTTGTTGTTATAGTAAAGAATAGAAACTTAATTGTTTGTTGGTTGTATCTTTCTGTTACTAGAATATTCTAGAAAACAACTGTTCTTAACATTAATTATTCATGCTATCAATCAAATCATGAATGGTTGATGACTTACTAAAAAAATATTATATGTTATTCAATATGCTACCTTGAAATACAAAATTGTTTCAAGCATTGATGCATATCTTTTTTATTTTACAGTTATGTTTATTCCAATAAAATCACATCAATCAAATCAGACACGTTCAACAACTTGAAAAACCTCAAGTATTTGTAAGTATTCCTCTTTGTATTATATGTTGTAACTTACGATGTAAATGTTATTTGTTTCTAGTTTAAGTACAATTTACGCAAAATATTAAAATTCCCCAACAAAAATAAAGAACCTTTATAATTCTAATCAATCATACAAGTACACTGTGAGAGTAAAGACTGATTGAACCATTTGTGAACCTTCGTATTTGTAAATAGCTACATTAATTAGAATGCGTTGTGTATTTTTTCTGACCAGGAATAGGAATACATTTTATGGAAACAACTCAAAATTACGCAATATTTTGTTATGTGTATTACTTAAGACAGAACAGGAAGCTACAGACTTAATAAAGTATAAACATAACACATGTGTTTACTATTTATAGGAGTGTACACTCCAACGACATATCTGTGATAGAGGACAAGGCTTTCATCAATCTACCAAACTTACAAAAACTGTGAGTATCATTTTGTATGATTTGTACTAAAGTACAGTACTAATATGTCATAGGTAACTTTTTTTTATATTAGACAAGTTGCTGACAAATGTTCCCTCCAAATTCTACATATGTCATCGATACAGAACGCCAACTTAGTGGTAACTTAATTTTCTGTTTACTGCATTTTGTCTTTTTTCGTGCTTGACAAAATAAAATAAGCTAATTCACGACCGAAAACTATCAATTTGTATTTTTTTCTTACCATTATAAAGATAAATGCATTATAAATGATATTTTTAAACGTGTTATGCATTCCCACAAGGAATGGTTTCTAATTTGTAGATATGGCCGCTGTGCAAATGGTGTGGCATATTTAGTCTTTTGTATTTATGATAGATATAAGATATTACTTTATTCATTAGCATATTTTTTGTTGTTGATAACATTACATCATCAGTGCAAATAGGTTATCAAAAATAGGTCAAGTTATTTACAAGTTTTTAATATTGGCCTTGAATTTGTATATGTCTACATACTGTTTATATATGTAAATAATGTCACATTTGTTTAAATGTCACCCAATTCTAACACTACCAAACATTAAATTACAGTTCATGTACATATGTATTAAAGGTAACTTATTTACACCTGTCTCTACGATTTTACCATTATATATAGCAGCTGTACTTTCAAACAGGTTAATGTTCTCAGAAAACTAATGTGTACTCTTTGCAAGCAAGCTCTATCAAATATATATCTTACTTCCACAAGGACAACATTAGAATATGCTTGCGAGGTTTGGGGTGGGTGTTTTGTACGAGAAGTAGCAAGACATAAAACAGTTCAATTATAATCAGCTAGAATTTTTATTTCACGACTAATGCAATTTGCAAGTAGAGATTCTCCTTACTATGAAACAAGGTGGGAATATTTGTCTTCTAGACGTAAATATCGCAAGCTGACAACATTTTTCAAAATGTATAATAAATTATGACCTCAATAGTTGGGTAATTGTCCACGTCCGACAGTACTAGTATCTAGTACCTTTGATCTTAACCTCCGAAACGATGAAAACTATGCACACCGAAATGTAGACTCAGAATGTCTACGATATCCTTTATACCATCCATTGTATCGTCATGGAACACTTTAGATTTAAATATAAGAAATAGCCTAAATATATCATATTTAAATCTAGGATTAAAGAAAATACAATTAAATCTCCAGAATATTATGGTGAATGGTGCAGAAAACTAAGCATACTTCATGCTAAACTACGACATCAATACAGCTCAATGAATTATGATCTTAAAGAACGAGCAGATATTAGACAAAAAAAATATTTAAAACAATGGTCCGTCATCTGGTCTACATCAACATCACTTTTATTTCGCGTGTTCCACTATATTGTGTTAAATGTTATATATATACGTGTAGCGCTAGATTTGTTGACATTATTATATGTGTATGATTTGTAGGGAGAGGACAGTCCATAAGTTGTGATAACTTTTTGTCCAATCCCATTGCTGTTTTATTTGCAATAAAAATCATTTTAAACTCATCTGTACATGTAGTGTGGTATATCTAGGTATTCATTTGATCAATCAAACCAGGAATGGTTGAAGACTTACTAAGAACTTATTTTACTTTATTCAATATGTTACGTTGAAATAAAATCACATAGAGTATCAAAGTTTCACGTATTGATGTATATATTTTTTTATTTTACAGTTATTTCCATTCCAATAAAATCACATCAATCAAATCAGATGCGTTCAACAACATTACGAAGCATTATTGGTTGTCAATAGTCCTCTCTGTTTTATATTCTATAATTTACAATACATGTATATG
Organism: Gigantidas platifrons; assembly: GCA_002080005.1. Taxonomy (NCBI): domain Eukaryota; kingdom Metazoa; phylum Mollusca; class Bivalvia; order Mytilida; family Modiolidae; genus Gigantidas; species Gigantidas platifrons. The sequence continues at coordinate 40,267 of MJUT01003386.1, forward strand.
TATAAGTTATGTCATTTAAGAACAATGTAGGCAAAATATTCAAATTCCATGACAAAATAAAATAATCGTTTCAATTCTAATTAAATATACAAGTAACGTTTAACGGGTAAAGAATGAGGGTATTTATTAATTGAACCCAGTGGCACCCGTGGCATAACAATAGTTACAAACCCGATGATAAGTCATGAACGAGGAAAGAACGGGAAGTGCTTACGACAAGTAGTACATATCCGTGGTAATTTGTGACACAGATATTAAACTAGTATGCCATAGTGGTCAACCAAATCATGCAAACAACTTTCAAAGTGATGACTGCAACTCAACCAATAGGAACCATTGGTTCAGTAGCTTCCTTGTTAGTAGCAAGCCTCTATCAAGGAAATTATGATAGGAACCACCAACTCTGGAATATCGCATCAACTGCGAGATATATACTCCATATACTCACAGATTTACTATGATAGCCGTGATACTCAAATTTAAGCTTACGTTATAATCAATATATGATGTTTGATGATAATTATTTTAGACAAATGTGTGTGTGTTTGTGCACCCAATTCTAACAAATATAAAAAAAATATGTCTACGATTTTACCATTAGGTATGACAGCTGTTCAGAGGGTTTGGAATAATTAGTTATTCATGTTATCCATCAAATCATGAATGGTTGAAGACTTACTAACAATTAAATTATCATTTACTAGACTTTATTCAATGTGCTGCGTTGAAATACAACCATATAGAGTATCAAAGTTACAAGTATTGATGTATATTTTTTTTTATTTTACATTTATTTGTATTCCAATCAAATCAAATCAATACAATCAGACACGTTCAACAGCATTACGAAGCTTGATCGCTTGTGAATATTCCTCCTATTTGGTTTTTAAATTATACGACTAACAATACATGTATATGTATACTTTATTGTGCTTAATGACAATGTACGCAAAATATTCAAATTCCAGGACAAAATAAAATAACTTTTATAATTATAATCAAACATCAAAGTACAGTGTAATAGGTAAAAATTGGCGTCATTCATTCATTGAGCCCGCTTTTAAACAACATATTTGTAAATAGCTACAATAATTATAATGCGTTGTGTATTTTTTCTGAATACGAATATGAATAAATTGTATTGAAACAACTCCAAATTACACAATATTTTGTTAAAACAGAACAGAAACTTATGACTTGTTGACTATTTATTGGAGTTTAAGCCAGAATGACATATCAGTGATTGAGGACACCACTTTCAACAATCTATTAAACTTGCAATATCTGAGTATCATTTAGTATGACTTGTACAAAAGTATATTCCTAATATGTCAATAAACAAGTTACTGAAAGATGTGACCTCAGAACTTTATAGCATTGTGCAATGAAAAGATCGTTTGTTATAATCAATTTATGATGCTTGATGACAATTATAGACAAATGCGTGTGTGTTAGTGCACCCAATTCTAACACAATCAAAATATGAGATTCCATGTACATATGTGTTTGATGTAAATTTGCACATATGTCTACTATTTTACCATTAGATATAGCAGCTGTTCTCAGGGTGTGGTATAATTAGTTATTCATGTTATCAATCAAACCATGAATGGTTGAAGACTTACTAATAGCTTATTATACTTTATTGAATATGTTACGTTGAAATACAACCACTTATAGTATCAAAGTTACAAATATTGATATATATTTTTTTTATATCAAATCAGACACATTCAACAACATTAGGAATGTTTATCGGTTGTAAATATTCCTTTATTTTGTTTAGAATACATGTATTTGTATAATTTATGTTGTTTAAGAACAATTTATGCCAAATATTCCAATTCCACAACAAAATAAAAGAACTTTTATAAGTCTAATCAAATATACAAGAACAGTGTAATAGGTAAAGATTGGGAGTATTCATTCATTGAACCCGCTTCCAAACAACGTAATTGTTAATAGCTACATTAATTAGAATGATTTGTGGTGTCAAACCACTAACTCACCAATCAGAACTTAGAACATATACGAAAGTAGTCCCTTTTCAAGAAAAAAGTTCCTTTCACTTTAGAGTATTGTGAAGATTACTGAATGAAATGGACTAATTAAAATTGATAATTGCAGTTAAATATATAGGGATTATTTTGAATCCAAATTTGATGGACATAGTTGTATTTTAATACCTATATGGAGGATTTGATGCATGACCTATAAATACTGAATTTATTAGGGATGACCGAGCTATTTTTAGAGTAAGTGTTTTCCGTAGCATGACATTTCACTGCAAGATTTTAAACATACCCTGATATTTTGACAGAACGTAGAGAAATCATGTACGCTTCAGAAAATATATGGTCTTGGAAAGGTTAAGCTTAAGATAAAATGGCCAGGTAGGCTCGAAAAAACATAAATTTAGTAGAAAACCTAAAAGAAACTAATTAGTGGTTTCACACCTTAAGGCAAAAAAACATCAAAATTATCTTTTGTTGCTATCATGTTCAAATTAGCCTAACAATGTTACAACAGGCCCAGAGTGACATTTTTCATACAAAAATGTTACAAAATGCATTGTGGTGTCAGATTACATGGTAAAAATGCATGTTATGTAATATTTTGGAATATTGCTCCCAAACACTGGATATACATGGACACAGGGTATTGCAACTTATTTTATTTTTGTTTATGACTTTATATTTATTGGGAATATGTTATTGAATGTGTTTTTGCAGTAGAAGGGCATATAATATTGAAAATATGGTTGATATTAAGAATTTTAAAAAAAATCAGCATGCGGCAGTTTGTCGACTTCAAATATACTACTAAGCAAAGTGTTGATATAAATACTTTTTGTTTAAATCCTAGACTTAATAACATATCACTCAAAATCCGTGAAGTTGTAAAACTTCTGAATATAAACTTCATACAGATGAGTGGCTAGTATATTACTATCAAGGTGTTGAAAATATATATTTCCGAAATTGAAATCGGCTCTTTTATTACAGAGTCTAGTAGAAATTAAACCATGGTTGTCAATCATGAGGTAAATGTCAAGATGTCAGAGGAAACTATTTCTTCTATCTCAGTGTGTTGTGGTATATGAATGGAATTCAGTTTGCACAGATTGAAATAGTAATTAACAGAAGATCATACCTGAATAAAATTAAAATAAAAAACACCCTGTCTGAAGAATCCCAAAATTGGATATCCAGATCGTTCAAATGGGAAACATCGGTACCCCTAACACACAAATACATGACCGCTCACATTCCTAGCTTTATACAGGCACTTCCATAAATATGGCAGGGTTAAGCTGATTTGATGGACTCAAAACCCTCGTCTTACTGAGATGAAGCGATAATACAAGGATTTCCACATGTGAGTAAAATACCAACTATCTCATATTACCGGACAAAGACGGTTATTATAAAGAACGCTATGATTTTGTAATTATTTTATTCTTGATACGATCTTGTATAATTTCTGCATCATATGAGTAACAGAAAAGATCAGTAAGGAGTGTGACATAGCTTGTTTCCTTGTGGATGTCAATGATTTATTGAAAATGTGCCCCCAACCTCAACAAATATGTCATCGATAATGAACTCCAATTTAGCTCATTTTGCCTTTTATTCGTGCTTGAAAAAATAAAATAAGTTAATTCGATGAATTTCCACGAGGAATTGGTTTGTAAAGTGTAGAAAAGTCACATGTTTGGACATATGAAATTTTCGAAAAAGAAAGAGAATTAATATTATCCAAAAGAACTTAATAGTATTTCAGTACAAGGACTGGTTATATACCTTTCTCTGTATGTATTCCTGTGAAGTGTTGGTAACCAATATAAAGTAGATAAGTCATCATATTCCTCATTAATCAGAATATTCATTGATGACATGAATGCCATTTGATTAGCCAAAATAAAACCTGTTCTTTCTTATAACCATTATTTCAGGCTTACCCAAGTTCTTTGAAATTAAAGGTTATTTTTAATATATCCCTATAACCCACTGTGTATGATGCCGGATTTACCATGATAACCGTAGTGCTCAAATTTATGTTTTATTTATAATCAATATACGATGCTGGATAACAATTATTTTAGACACACACGTGCGTGTTTTTGCCGCCAATTCTGACACGTCAAAATCAAATTAGAGTTCACACAAATACATGACTTCCCACAGTCCTAGCTTAATACAGGCCCTTCCATACCCCTGACACACAAATACATGACCTCTCACATTCCTAGATTGATACAGGCACTTCCATACCCCTAACATACAAATACATGACCTCTCACATTCCTAGTTTTATACAGTCATTTCTATACCCCTGACACACAAATACATGACCCCTCACATTCTTAGTTGTATACAGGCACTCCATACCCTTGACACACAAATAGATGACTGCTCACATTCCTAGTGTTATACAGGTACTTCTATTCCCCTAACACACAAATACATGACCCCTCACATTCCTAATTTTGTACAGGCACTTCTATTCCCCTGACACACAAATACATGACCACTCACATTCATAGCTTTATACAGGCACTTCTATTCCCCTAAGATAAAACTACATGACACCTCACATTCATAGCTTTATGCAGGCACTTATATACCCCTAACACACAAATACATGACCACTAACTTTCCTAGTTTTATACAGGCACTTTTATACCCCTAACACACAAATACATGACAGCTCGCATTCCTTGCTTTCTACAGGCAGTTCAATACTCCTGACACACAAATACATGATTGTTCACAATCCTAGCTTGACACAGGTACTCTCATACCCCTGACACACAAATACATGAACACTCACATTCCTAGCTTTATACAGGCATTTCCATATCCCTGACACAAAAGTACATGACCTCTCGTATTTCTAGCTTTATACAGGCACTTCCTTCACGCTGACACACAAATACATGACCGCTCACATTCCTAGCTTTATATAGGGACTTACATACCCCTCACACACAAATACATGTCCACTCACATTCCAAGCTTTATACAGGCACTTCCATACCCCTCACACACAAATACATGACCACTCACATTCCTAGCTTTCTACAGGCACTTCTAAACTCCTGACACACAAATACATTACTGCTCACATTCCTAGCTTTATACAGGCACTTATGTACCCCTAGCAAACAAATACAAGACCTCTCACATTTCTAGCTTTATACAGGCACTTCTAAACCACGGACACACAAATACATGACCACTCACATTCCTAGCTTTATACAGGTACTTCTATTCCCCTAACACACAAATACATGACCACTCACATTCCTAGCTCTAGCTTTATACAGGCACTTCCATATCCCTAACACACAAATACATGACCACTCACATCCCTAGCTTTCTACAGGCACTTCTATACTGCTGACACACAAATACATGGTCACTCACATTCCTAGCTTTATACAGGCACTTCTATACCCCTGACACACAAATACATGACCTCTCACATACATGGCTATATACAGGCACTTATATACTCCTAACATACAAATAGATGACCTCTCACATTCCTAGCTTTATACAGGCACTTCTATAACGATGACACACAAATAGATGACCTCTCACACTCCCAGCTTTATACAGGCACTTCCATACTCCTGACATACAAATACATGACCGCTCACATTCCTAGCTTGATACAGGCACTTACATACCCGTAGCACACAAATGCATGATTGCTCACATTCCTAGCATTATACAGGAACTTCTGTACCGTTAACACACAAATACATGACCTCCCACAGTCCTAGCTTTATACAAGCACTTCCATACCCTTGACACACAAATACATGACCTCTCAAATCCTAGCTTTATACAGGCACTTCTATACCCCTAACATACAAATACATGACCTCTCACATTCCTAGTTTTATACAGTCACTTCAATACCCCCGACACACAAATACATGACCCCTCACATTCCTAATTTTATACAGGCACTTCTATTCCCCTGACACACAAATACCTGACCAACCACATTCATAGCTTTATACAGGCACTTCTATTCCCCTAACATAACAATACATGACACCTCACATTCCTAGCTTGATGCAGGCACTTCAATACCCCTAACACACAACTACATGACTGCTCATATTCCTAGTTTTATACAGGCACTTCTATACCCTAACACAAATACATGACCAGTCACATTCCTAGTTTTATACAGGCATTTCTATACATCTGACACAAATACATGACCACTCACTTTCCTAGCTTTATACAGGCACTTCCATACCTCTAACACACAAATACATGACCACTCACATTCCTAGCTTTCTACAGGCACTTCTATGCCCTAACACAAATACATGACCAGTCACATTCCTAGTTTTATACAGGCATTTCTATACCTCTGACACAAATACATGACCACTCACTTTCCTAGCTTTATACAGGCACTTCCATACCTCTAACACACAAATACATGACCACTCACATTCCTAGCTTGATACAGGTACTTCCATACCCCTGACACACAAATACATGACCACTCACATCTCTAGCTTTATACAGGCATTTCCATACCCATGACACACAAGTACATGACCTCTCACATTTCTAGCTTTATATAGGCACTTCCTTCCCGCTGACACACAAATACATGACCGCTTACATTCCTAGCTTTATACAGGCTGTTCCATTCCCCTCACACACAAATACATGACCACTCACATTCCTAGGTTTATACAGCTACTTCCATACCCCTCACACACAAATACATGACCTCTCACATTCCTAGCTTTCTACAGGCACTTCTATACTCATGACACACAAATACATGACTGCTCACATTCCTAGCTTTATACAGGCACTTATATACCCCTTACGTACAAATACATGACCTCTCACATTTCTAGCTTTATACAGCCAATTATATAACCATTACATACAAATACATGACCTCTCACATTTCTAGCTTTATACAGGCACTTCTATACTTCTGAAACACAAATACATGACCATTCACATTCCTAGCTTTATACAAGCACTTCTATATCCCTGACATACAAATACATGACCATTCATATTCCTTGCTTTATACAGACATTTTCATACCGCTGACACACAAATACATGATCGCTCACACTCCTAGCTTTATACAGGAACTTCCATACCCCTAACACACACATGCATGACCTCTCACATTCCTAGCTTGACAAAGGCACTTCCATACCCATAACACACAAATACATGACCACTCACATTCCTAGCTTCATACGGCACTTCCATACCCCTCACACACAAATACATGACCACTCACATTCCTAGCTTTCTATAGGCACTTCTATACTCCTGACACACAAATACATGACTGCTCACATTGCTAGCATTATACAGGCACTTATACACCCTAACATACAAATACATGACCTCTCATACTCCTAGCTTTATACAGGCACATCTATACCCCTGAAAGATAAATACATGACCATTCACATTCCTAGCTTTATACAGGCACTTCTATATCCCTGACATACAAATACATGACCACTCACATTCCTAACTTTATACAGACATTTCCATACCCCTGACTCACAAATACATGATCGCTCACATTCCTAGCTTGATACAGGCACTTCTATAACCATGCTACACAAATACATGACCTCTCACACTCCTAGCTTTATACAGGCACTTCCATACCCCTAACACACAAATGCATGACCTCTCACATTCCTAGCTTTATACAGGCACTTCCATCAATATGGCAGTGTTAAACTAGTTGCATGGACACAAAACCCCTTTCTTACTGACATGAAGTAATAATACAAGACTTTCTCTAATTCTTTGGCTCTTATTACTGACATGAAGTAATAATACAATGCTTTCCATGTTTGAGTAAAATACCAACTCTCGTATATAACCAGAAAAAGACGGTTATCATAAAGAACGCTATAATTTTGAACAGTTCTATAAGATTAAGCGCTTAAGCTTGTGTAATTATGTTATTCTTGATACGATCTTGTATAATTTCTGCCTCATGTGAGTAACAGAAAGGATCAGTAAAGCGTGGGACACAGCTTGTTTCCTTGGATGTCAATGATTTATTGAAAATGTGCCCCTAACCTCAGCAAATATGTCATCGATAGTGAACTCCAATTTAACTCATTTTCTCTTTTATTCATGCTTGAAAAAAATGAAATAAGTTAATTCGATGAATTTCCACGAGGAATGTGTTTGTAAAGTGTAGAAAAGTCACATGTTTGGACATATGAAATTTTCGAAAAAGAAAGAGAATTAAAATTATCCAGAATTCTTAATGGTATTTCAGTACGTTCTCTGTATGTATTCCTGTGAAGTTTTAGTATCCAGTATAAAGTAGATAAGTCATCATATTCCTCATTAATAAGAATATTCATTGATGACATGAATGCCATTTGATTAGCGAAAATAAAGCCTGTTCTTTCTTATAACCATTATTTTAGTAATAGGGATCACCAGAGTTCTTTGAAATTAAAGGTTATTTGTATTATATCCCTATAACCCAATGTGTATGATGCCAGATTGACCATGATACAATGATGCTCAAATATAAGTTTTATTTATTGCCACGATTACATATAGGATCTATGTTATATTTGTTATACTTTATTCATTATACAACTACATATAGAGTATCAAAGTTTCAAGCATTCATTTACCTTTATCTTGCAACGACTTGGAATCCAATAAAATCACATTGATCAAATCAAAAACGTTCAAGAACTTGACGAACCTAAAAGAGTTGTAAGTATTCTTCTTATTTTATTCCATTCTCTAACTTTAATACATGTATTTCTATAGTTTATGTTGTTTAAGAACAATTTACACAAAATGTTATTATTCCACAACAAAATTAAAGAACATTCCAGTCAAACATATATGTACTATGTTACACATAAAGACTTATATTAGCCATTGCTTGAAGCCAATTTTGTTAAACAGCTAACCAGATTACATATGGGCTCCTATGAACCAGAATAAATACATCATACTGAGACAAATTCAACATACAAGTTCAGTATGAAAGGTAAATATGTGACGGTATTCATTATTTGAATCCATTTTGAAGCCCATGTTTGTAAATAGCTACATTAATAAGAATGTGTTGTGTATATTGTCTTAGCAAGAATACAAGTACATTTTATTGAAACAACACAAAATAGATACAGATTGTATAAAATATAAACTAAAGACATTTGTTGACTATTTATAGGGAGTTAAATAATAATAAAATATCAGTGGTCGGGGACAAGGCTTTCAGCAATCTACTTAACTTACACACACTGTGAGTATCATTTAGTATGATTTGTACAGATGTATAACCACATCTTGTAAATTTGTGTAATATTTAATGTTTTAGAA
>MJUT01003386.1:89734-100586 GCA_002080005.1 Gigantidas platifrons
TACTGTATACTTGTTGAGGATCAAGTTGTTAAGTGTTTCTTAGCTTTGGATTGTTATGCTGTATACTTGTTGAGGATCAAGTTGTTTAATGTTTCTTAGCTTTGGATTGTTATGCTATATACGTGTTGAGGATCAAGTTGTTTAATGTTTCTATGGCTACACATCTCACTGACATTCCTGTCTTGAAAGCTAGTTTATTGTATGATATTTAGTAACATGGTATTCTGATAAATTCAACAATTTAATTCAAACATAAAGTTCATAACTGTGTAATTAAGAAATGAAATAGACTCCTATAAAAGAACAACACAACTTATTAATCCAAAGATGGATAATTATGTACACACAGTACATTTCTATACTTGATCATTGATTGATTGATAATTAATGACAACACTAGTATTATGTCAGATGTATTGTGGCGTGTATAGCATATGAGCTACACCGGGTTTGTATCTAGGGTAACATGACGGGTGTCACTAGTGGAGCAGGAACTGCTCACACATCCGGAGCACAAGAGTTCACCCTCGAGTTTTAGAGGGATTCGTGTTGCTTGATCTTTAGTTTTTTGCATAGTGGTGTGTCCATTTATCAATTTTCTTTTAGCAATTCTGTTGGCTGTCCTTCGATTTACGGAATGTGATTGCCACTTTGGTATCTTCAGATTCTTCTGTCAAATAGATAAGATATGTGTTTACTATTATACCACAGTGAATTCTAATATCTACACCTTTATTGTTGTAGAGGTTCGGAGCACGGAAGCACATAATAGAGACACAATTCCAGTAGACCAAGATCAGCCTTATGATCAATTGGTACACAGCAATCCTGTAGAACAGGAACAGCCTAATGCGCAATATCATACAGAAGTTGTAGACAGCAGCATAGAAGAACTGGAGCATCCTTATGATACGGTCGAGAATTGATGCTGGTTCTTTTTTTTCAAATTCCAACAAACTACAAATCAACAATAAATACATCATATAAAGGTTGAATTACTAGAAATATATAATACTACATAAATATATAATACTACATCAATATATAATACTACATAAATATATACTTAATGCAATACAAAAGTATCATACAAATTCATGATGTAGTTCGTTGGATTTTTATTAAGAGAATGAAAGAGAGGAAGAGGTGAAGTGTAATAATTACTAAACAGAAAGTGAGGAAACTAAATTTTCCGTTGTGATTTTGGTGTTAGTATTAGTGAGTTGTTTGTATACCCCCACTCGACGAGAGTCTGGGGTATATAGGGATCTTCATATCTGTTCGTCCGTCCGTCACACTTTTGGTTTCCGGATAACAATTAAAGTACTGTGCAACCAAATCTTTTCAAACTTTCACACAATGCTGTGGATCATTAAATACAGGTTAAGTTTAATTACGTTGTATTTCACATTTACCGTTCCTGAGTTGTGGCCCTTTTTCTCTTAGAATATAGGGACTTCAAACTTAAACAAATGATTTGGATGATAAAATACAGGTTAAGTTGGATTATGGTGGAATTGACATTTACCTTTCATTACAAGTGTGATTTCATCATATGTCTTATAATCAGTGTTTTGATGTAAATAGTGAAAGAAAAAAGGAAATGATCACAGGTAATCTGATTTAAATTAATTTGGTAAGCAATAAAAAGTTTACTACATTGTCAATTACAAGAGTTTGTCAATTTTTGATGGTCATGAAATGAATAAGTTGTAAGAGAAATCACAACATGTTTCATTCCTTTCATTGCATCATTCAAAATTCGGAATGCAGGGGTATCTGTGATGACCAGATCAACTTTCTCTAGTTTTAATACGCCTTTATAAATGTTCCATGTTTGACTAAGGTGAGCAAGACATTTGTTTCTAACGGCTAGCATCTTTCTATATTATACATATGTTTCAATTTGTCTTGTTATGCGTTGAAAGACAAAGATTTTTTAAAACATCTTGTATTATAGATGTATTGTTTAATACAAAGATAAATAATAGTATGTGGATTTCCTTTACATACTCTTGAAGTTTCTCTAAAAATGAAAGTTGTTTTGTTAAAAGTCATATTAATATTATGAAAAAAATACCATTTGTTGACATCTTCTATTAAAATCTTTACAAAATTACAGTTTCTCATAAGATCTAGGACAGTTTCTGATTCGGTGTGACAAAAAGTACAGTCAGGATTGTCAACAATTTTAACTTTTGACAGGAAATGGTTTGTAACCAAGATATGGTGATTGATTCTATGTATTGTAACCATTGTAATTTTGTATTTTTAGTAACTTTAAATTGAAGATTATATACTTTTTTCCAGTCTAAATCTTGTTGATCTAAAATTTCACACCATTTCTTTTTGCCCAGTCGGTGTAGTTGTACATTTATTTAGGATATCATACACGTCTTTTGAACCTTTTCTATGTCTTAACAGTAGTTGTTGAACAATTGAATGAATAAAAGGAAACACAAATCTGCTCTCTCATGTATTATATGACATTTTCATGGCTTGTCTTATGGCAGATATTATACTATTATATTTCAGAAAATTAACTACTATTTTATATTTTTCTTGAAACTGATCTAATGTTAGGTATGTTCCATCCTCATTTATTAAGTATTGAAGGAACATAATTAATAATCTTATATGATTGATATAATTTGTAAAATAAAATGTGTATATATGCTTGATTTTTTTAATATTTATTTGTATGCTAATGAAACAAAGTTGTTATTAGAATGTAGATAATAATTATTCTGGAATAATCATCATCAGGTACGTTTCTGGAATAATCATCATCAGGTACGTTTCTGGAATAACCATCATCAGGTACGTTTCTGGAATAACCATCATCAGGTACGTTTCTGGAATAATCATCATCAGGTACGTTTCTGGAATAATTATCATCAGGAATGCTCAAAATCGAATCATTGGAAAGCAAAATAATATACAATTTTAAATGAGGGCTACGAATTGATAATTTAAAATTAATGATGAGGACATCAGAATTATAACAAATATATATATATAGTCAAACCTGTACATGCAGTCACCTCTATTAAGCAGTCACCTCTATTAAGCAGTCACCTCTAGTAAGCAGTCACATCTATTGAGCAGTCACATCTATTAAGCAGTCACATATATTAAGCAGTCACCCCTATTAAGCAGTCACCTCTATTAAGCAGTCACATCTATTAATCAGTCACCTCTATTAAGCAGTCACCTCTATTGAGCAGTCACATCTATTAAGCAGTCACATATATTAAGCAGTCACCCCTATTAAGCAGTCACCTTTATTAAGCAGTCACCTCTATTAAGCAGTCACATCTATTAAGCAGTCACATCTATTAAGCAGTCACCTCTATTAAGCAGTCACAGCTATTAAGCAGTCACCTCTATTAAGCAGTCACATCTATTAAGCAGTCACCTGCATTAATAGGTCACCTTTTGCTTACCCTGTCATAGAAAGTTTCATATAAATGGAACCTCTCTTAAGGGATCACCTGTTTCATAAGGCCACTTTTTCTTTGTCCCAATGGTGACCTTTTAATACAAGTTTGACTGTACTTGGTAATTTATATACTAAAATTTATAACAAACATACACATATATATATTGATGAATTAGTGTTGGTGTTCATGATTACATGTATTGAAGGAACGTAATTAATTATCTTATATTATTGATATAATTTGTATATACTCAAACACTTATTACTGAATGTATGGCTTGTACATGATTACTTGTATTGAAGGAACATAAGTAATTATCTTATATTATTATTATTATAATTTGTATATATTCAAACACTTATTACTGAATGTATGCCTTGTACATGTAAAAAGGAGAGAGCTTGTATAGTCATAGCATGTTGCTCAATCCAATTCATATGCAGTTGTAAATAAAATATGTTTAAAAGTACATAATGTAAATATATTGATGTTATATTTTCTCTAATGTTTATAGTTTTGAGAGTAAATAGATCTATTTCTACATTTCTCTTTGATCTTTTCACGCTACGATATCAATTATCAAGCAACTAGTGTGATATTAACATAACATCTTTGCTTTCTAATATGACGTTATAATGACGTCATGTTACCAAATCCTCAATAAACATACCATCATTAATGTGTTTTGCTCGAAATGGACATGTCATTGCACCTCACATCTGCGGTCACCAAAGTGCTTTCCAGATGTATAATGTTAAGAAAGAAAGGAGGAAACATAGTACATAGGTACTTACAAATATTTGATATACTTATTGATTGTTGATGCAGTTTACACCTGCATTTACAGGTGTTCGACCATCATGAATTGGCAAACCGTTACATTACAAATGTGTCACAAATGACCACGGTATGTTGTTTCTACATTCATGGCTAATCAGCTGATTTTTTAAAACGGACAATATGGCTAGTGTCGCTACTGCACCTGGTATTTCTTACACGTCTGAAGCATCTGGGCTTATCCTCGGTTTATTGAGAAGGGTATGGAGATACCAAAAGTGTAATCATAATCAGTAAGTCGAAGCAGGACAGACAACACTATAGTCAAAAGAAAAAGGGCAAAAGGACAAACAAAACATCTACATAAAACTGAAAATATAATAACAAGAACCCACTAAAACTGGGTGTGAACTCGTGAGGTCCGGAAGGGTAAGCAGATCCTGCTCCACAAGTGTAAACCCGGTGATGCGCCATGAATGAGGAGAGGACATGAATGTTGTAATGGTAACATACCACTGGTCATTTATGACGTTCATGTTGGTCAATCGTTAATTTATTTAGAAGGATTCATTGACTATTCACGCCCAGGTGGCTCAATGAGTTATGTAGTTAGATTACCTAACAACTCATACAAGCCTATCACCAATACGGCGTGGGTTCGTGCCCGGTGTCATATGGTATTTTGACCCATGGTAAATTAACCGTGGGGTCAATTTTCATCCAAGGTATATTGACTCCCCTTATTGAAAACTGACCCCCCTCCCCCTGTATGGTAAATTGAACCCCATGGTATTTTGACCCCACTCATTTCTAATCAAGAGATACGCAGGGGCGTCAAAATACCATGGATAGAGGTTCGATATACCATGGGAAGGGGGTCAAAATACCATGCATAGGGGAGTCAAAATACCATGGATAGGGGTTGATATACCATCGGTAGGGGTGCAATATACCATGGAAAGAGGGGTCAAAATACCATGGGTATATGTTTCGATATACCATGGTTAAGGGGTTCAAAATACCATGGATAGAGGGTCGATATATCTAGGGTAGGGGGGGGGGTCAAAATACCACGGATAGGGGAGTCAAAATCCCATGGGTAGGGGTTGATATACCATCGGTAGGGGTGCAATATACCATGGAAAGGTGGGTCAAAATACCATGGGTACATGTTTCGATATACAATGGTTAAGGGGTTCAAAATACCATGGATAGAGGGTCGATATATCTAGGGTAGGGGGGTCAAAATACCACGGATAGGGGAGTCAAAATATCATGGGTAGAGGGATCAAAATACCATGTGTAGGGGTTCAAAGTACAATGGATAGGGATATAAATACCAAGGGTAGAGGGTTACAATGCCATGGCTAAGGGGTTCAATATACCATGGGTAGGGTGGTTAAAATACCATGGATAGTGGTTACGATATATCATGGGTAGAGGTCAAAATACCAGGGGTAGAGGGTCACAATACCATGGGTAAGGGGGTCAAAATCCCACGGATAGCGGGTCAAAAAATACCATGGATAACAGAGTCAAAATACCATGGATAGAGGGGTTCAAATAGCATGGATAATGGGTGAAATATACCATGGTTATGTGGGGTCAAAATCCCGTGGATAGGGTCAAAATACTATTGGTAGGGGGTCGAAATACCATGGGTAGAGGGTCACAACAACATGGGTAGGGGGTTAGTTATAGCTTTAGAAAGGGGGTAGATATACCATACGATGGGGAGTCAAAATACCATGGCTAGGGGGTCAAAATGCAATGGATACGGGGTCGATATACCATGGGTAGGGGGTCAAAACACCAAGGATAGGGCAGTCAATATACCATGGATAGGGTATCGAAATACCATGGATAGAGGGTTCCAAGTACCATGGATAGTAGGTACAATATACCATGGTTATGTGGGGTCAAAATCCCATGGATAGGGGGAAAATACCATTGGTAGGGAGTCCATATACCATGGATATGGGGTCAAAATCCCACGTGTAGGGGTAAAAATACTATTGGTACGGGGCAAAATACAACGGATAGGGGGTCAAAATACCATCGGTAGAGGGTCACAACAGCATGTGTAGGGGGTTCGATATAGCATGGGCAAGGGGGTCGATATACCATTCGAGGGGGAGTCAAAATACCATGGGTAGGGGGTCAAAATGCTATGGATACGTGTCGATATACCATGGGTAGGGGGTCAAAACACCAAGGATAGGGCAGTCAATATACCATGGATAGGGTATCGAAATACCATGGATAGAGGGGTCCAAGTACCATGGATAGTGGGTGCAATATACCATGGTTATGTGGGGTAAAAATCCCATGGATAGGGGAAAAATACCATGGGTAGGGGGTCCATATACCGTGGATATGAGGTCAAAATCCCACGGGTAGCGGTAAAAATAATATTGGTACGGGGTCAAAATACAACGGATAGGGGGTCTAAATACCATGGGTAGAGGGTCACAACAGCATGTGTAGGGGGTTAGATATAGCATGGGCAAGGGGGTCGATATACCATACGAAGGGGAGTCAAAATACAATGGGTAGGGGGTCAAAATGCTATGGATATGGGGTCGTATACCATGGGTAGGGGGTCAAAATACCAAGGATAGGGGAGTCAATATACCATGGATAGGGTATCGAAATACCATGGGTAGAGGGTAAAAATACCATGGGTATAGTGTGCAATATAAAATGGGTATGAGGGTAAAAATCCCATGGATAGGGGGTGCAAAATCGTGGTTTCAGCTCTTTTAATCTTTCCTTGTATCATGTATCATGTATGTAAAGCGCCTTAGAGTGATTGTATTGTTATATAGGGCGCTATAGAATTTTTTATCATTATTATTATTATTAAAATACAGTGGGTAGGGCTCAAAATACCATGGGTAGAGGGTCGATATGCCGTTGGTTTTGGGGTCAAAATCACATTGGTTGGGAATACCATGGAAAGGGGGTTGATATACTTTTGGTGGGAGTGTAATATATCATGGGGAGGGGGTCACAATACCATATATAGGGGGGTCAAAATACCATGGGTACGGGTTTCGATATACCATGGGTAAGGGGTTTAAAATACCATGGATAGGGGGTCGATATACTATGGGTAGGGAGTCAAAATCCCATGGGTAGGGGGTCAAGACACCATTGGTAGAGGGGTCAAAATACCATGGATAGTGGGTACGATATACCATGGGTGGGGGGTAAAAATACAATGAATAAGGGGTTTCAATACCATGGGTAGAGGGTCAAAATCCTACGGGTAGGGGGTCAAAATAACACGGATAGGGGGTCAAAATACAAAGGATAGGGGTTCAAAATATCATGGGTAGGGGGTCGATATACCATGGGTAGGGGGTCAAAATGCCATGGATAAGGGGTCGGTATAACATGGGTATGGTGTCAAAACACCATAGATAGGGGAGGATTAATAAACCATGGGTATTGGAGTGAAAATACCATAGGTAGAGGGGTCAAAATACCATGGATAGTGGTGCAATATTCCATGGTTATGGGGGTCAAAGTACCATTGATAGGGGGTCGATATACCGTGGGTAGGGGGTCAAAATGTCTTGGGTAGGGTATCGACATTCCTTGGTTAAGGGGGTCAAAATACCATGGATAGGGGTTCAAAATACCATGGATAGGGGTTCAAAATACCATGTTTAGGGGTCGATATATCATGGGTCAAAATCCAAGGTGGAAGGGTTAAAATACCATGGGTAGGGAGGTCGATATACCATGGCAGGGGGTCAAAATACGATGGGTTGGAGTTGAGATATTTCATGGATATGGACTTCAATATACATGGGTAGGGGATCAAGATACCATGGGTATGGCTGATCAAAATACCATCGGTAAGGGGGTCAAAATAACATGGGTGGAATTCCAATTAAGTATTTACTGTTAACTTGCAATGCAAAATTGAGACATCAATTAGAGCTTCCTTCTAATGTTCATTCAGTCTTATATAGTAAACATTATTACATGTATTAACACATCTTAAAAATGTATCAAATAATCACAAACATAACAGTTTGTTGTGGATAATAAACTAGTTGAGTTAACTTGTTCCACGGGTAATTAAGGCCTTATAATGACACCAATAATTGCCAGTTCTACTTTCATACCTTTTTCAATGGATTAATGTGTTATTAAGAAAAAGTTTCGTTCTATTTTGACACAAATATAAATGGAAATATATAAATCAGCTAAGAAAAATAAATGTCAAAATAGTGAAAAGGTATTTTAAATGTAATCATGAATTAATGGTCAAAATCTATGTAATTGATAAAATACGATTACTTGTATTCTAAAACTAAAGGCTCACCTGACCTGATCTTTCATAATGCCTTCCCTCTACCCATCGTATATCGAACCCCTTATCCATGGTATATAGAACCCCCATCCCATGATATTTTGATCCCTCTACCCATGGAATATCGATCCCCCTACTCAAGGTATTTTGACCCACTATCCATGGTATATCGACCCCCCTATCCATGGTATTATATATTGACCCCTCTGTCCATGGTATTTTTACCTCCATACCCATGGCATATCGAGACCCCTATCCATGGTATTTTGAACCCCTTACCCTTGGTATTTAAACCCCTACCCTTGGTATATCGAACACCTTATCCATAGTATTTTCATCCAATATCCATGGTAGTTTGACCCCCTACCCATGGTATTTTATCCCTATCCATGGTCATTTAACCCTACTACCAAGTGCATATCGAACCCACTTCCAATGGTATTTTGACCCCCACTACCCATGGTATATTGTACCCACTATTTTGTAGATCAATGTACTTTTGTCCCTTTTCTTTTGGCCGTTGTATCATATGTTCTTCTTCGATTAAATGCTTCTGACTACCCTTTGATATCTTAAAACTTGTGTTTCTAAGTCATACCTGTCGTGATATTGTTAAACGAAAAGATCTTCAACTGATATAACCATGTCTAAGGCCAGCAGACGTAAATAAATAGAACGAAAACAAACATAAAACAAGATCCTCAACTGATATAACCATGTTTGATACCAGTAGACGTGAATAAATACATGGAAAACAAACATAAAACAGGATCCTCAACTGATATAGCCATGTTTCATACCAGTAGACGTAGATAAATGCAAAGAAAACAAACATAAAACAGGATCCTCAACTGATATAACCATGTTAAAGACCAGTAGACGTAGATAAATACATGGAAAACAAACATAAAACAAGATTCTCAACTGATATAGCCATGTTTAAGACAAGTAGACGTAGACAATACAAACAAAACAAGATCTTCAACTAATATAACCTTGTTTGAGACTAGTAGACGTAGATAAATACAAAGAAACAAACATAAAACAAGATCCTCAACTGATATAACCATGCTTGATACCAGTAGACTTAAATTAATACAAAGAAAACAAACATAAAACAAGATCATCAACTGATATAACCATGTTTGAGACTAGTAGACGTAGATAAATACAAAGAAACAAACATAAAACAAGATCCTCAACTGATATAACCATGCTTGATACCAGCAGACGTAGATAAATACATGGAAAACAAACATAAAACAAGATCCTCAACTGATATAGCCATGCTTGATACCATTAGACGTAAATAAATACATGGAAAACAAACAAAAAACAAGATCCTCAACTGACATAACCATTTTTAACACCAGTAGACGTAAATAAATACATGGAAAACAAACATAAAACAAGATCATCAACTGATATAGCCATGCTTGATACCAGTAGACGTAAATAAATACATGGAAAACAATCATAAAACAAGATCTTCAACTGATATAGCCATGTTTCATACCAGTAGACGTAGATAAATACAAAGAAAACAAAAATAAAACAAGATCCTCAACTGATATAACCATGCTTAAAACCAGTATACGTAAATAAATACATGGACAACAAACATAAAACAAGATCCTCAACTGATATAGCCATGCTTGATACCAGTAGACGTAAATAAATACATGGAAAACAAACATAAAACAAGATCCTCAACTGATATAGCCATGCTTGATACGATTAGACGTAAATAAATACATGGAAAACAAACAAAAAACAAGATCCTCAACTGACATAACCATGTTTAAGACCAGTAGACGTAAATAAATACATGGAAAACAAACATAAAACAAGATCCTCAACTGATATAACCATGTTTGATACCAGTAAACGTAGATAAATACAAAGAAAACAAACATAAAACAAGATCCTCAACTGATATAGCCATGTTTGATACCAGTAAACGTAGATAAATACAAAGAAAACTAACATAGAACAAGATCATCGACTGATATAACCATGTTTGAGACAAGTAGACGTAAATAAATACACAGAAAACAAACATAAAACAAGATCCTCAACTCATATAACCATGTTTGATACCAGTAGACGTGAATAAATACACAGAAAACAAACATAAAACAAGATCCTCAACTGATATAACAATGTTTGATACCAGTAGACGTGAATAAATACACAGAAAACAAACATAAAACAAGATCCTCAACTGATATAACCATGTTTGATACCAGTAGACGTGAATAAATACACAGAAAACAATCATAAAACAAGATCCTCAACTGATATA
>MJUT01003387.1:55683-68450 GCA_002080005.1 Gigantidas platifrons
GATTCAAAATCCACTAGAAAAACAAAAAATATTGCACTGTGAGAACAGATTCAAAATCCACTAGAAAAACAAAAAATACTGCACTGTCAGAACAGATTCAAAATCCACTAGAAAAACAAAAAATACTGCACTGTCAGAACAGATTCAAAATCCACTAGAAAAACAAAAAATACTGCACTGTCAGAACAGATTCAAAATCCACTAGAAAAATCACAGAAAGAAGCAAAATCAATACCCCTAAATACATGACAACTCACTTTCCTAGTTTTGTTAGCATGATCATGACGAACAATTTGTTTTTTTTATAAGATGATAATGACAATGTTTGTTTTTTATTGGAATAACATGCCTATTTGGATTCATATAGTTCTAGTGCATTGAACCAACAATGCACATGTAGACATGTCACTCCATCTTATCCTGACTACAGGAAAACCAGCCTTTGCACCTACTCTTTAATTCTGAGTGCTTAACAAGAAGTAGCCAACTTAAATATATTTATGATGTTTTGGTCATAGGAGATACAGATTCTCTACCAGTAGAGTCATTACGATATTTCTCCACTCTCGATACTTAAATGTTCACATTTTAAAGCTCAAGTGGAGAAACATTGTAATCCACGAGCAGCAGAAGGAGAAATCTATAAATAATCATACAAAATACATTTGTGGTTTATTTCCATATATTGATCAAAGTTTAAAATATTTGATTGAATACCTAAAATAGTACACTTAAATATTGTCAGTAAATTAAATAAGCTGGTGTATTTATTTACAAAAAATGTAGATTACAAGTTCTCTTCTTGCAAATATGAGAATTATATATAGCCAAACAGTTAAACAATTTATTTTATTACCCAGCCTTTCAATAAGGGGTGGTACCAGGTACTTCTACCCACCTAAAATGGTATTATACCAGCCTTTCAATAAGAGGAGGTACCAGGTACTTCTACCCACCTAAAATGGTCTTTATTACCTCCTGATTTTAAAGTGTTGTATAAGATAATTATGAGAAATATTTATATTTTGATGAAAAGTACCACCTGTAAGTAGTAAAGTACTGGTAGATTTGAAAAATATTGAAAGCCCTGATTTACCACGAGAAAAATGTATTTAAATGATAAAAAGATTTTAGAGATACTCACCAGGGGGTATACGATGACGCAATGAATAAATAAATAACTGCTCTGTCTCCTATGTGAAAAATATATCTAAGTGTTCTGAAGAAAAAAAACAAGTGTTAGTTTTGTTACAGACCACAATTCTATTATTACCCATATAAGATTAAAACTCAAGCAATAATTGAAATACTCAAAATAAAACTATTAAATACAATGTACAAATTCAATTCTTCTCTTCAAACAGGTAAAATAATATAATTGTGCAATATTCTTGCTCTGTATACAATGTTTCAAGATTTGTCATCAGGTCTTTCTATTCAGTGTCCATACACTACAAACGTCTATGATTTATACAATGGTTAGGGTTAGCTTATGGTGTATCAACAATAATTCAGTTACATCATGGCGGTCAGTTTTTTGGTGGAGGAAATTGGAGTACCCAGACAAAATCATCTACCTGCCGCAAGTCATTGACAAACTTTATCACATAATGTTGTATCGAGTACACCTCGCACTGAGCGTGATTCCAACTCACTATGTTAGTGGTGATAGGCACTGATTGCACAGGTAGTTGTAAATCTATCTACCATGAGATCATGGTGGCTTCAAAATGTTCAATGATTTCTGAATAAATTTATCCTTGACAACGGCCTGATGGACAAAATAATGGATAAAGAGAAAGAATATTGAACCATTAGTATTATAAAATCATTTACTTATCTAACATCTATCATTCTGAATACAAGATCATCTGAATGTTGATTTACATGACCAATGAAGCTCCATGAATCAAGTCATAATTTGATAGAGTAACAGGTATAAAATTCTAATTTTATGTAAAAGTATATTTTGTGATCAAATTTCTGGTAAAGAATTTCTCTTAGTAGGTACCAGTATATTTTGTGATCAAATTAGTTTTGACTACAAATTTTTGTGTAATGGCTGGAGTGCTCTCGAGTGTGGTAGATCGTGGGTTCGAGCACTGGTCGGGTCACACCAAATAATATAAAATTGGTATTTGCTGCTTCTCTATCTGCAGATTGTTGTTTCAGGGAGCTAGTACTATAAAGATATAACAAACTGTGTTGGTCTGGTACAAAACAGAGATCATACTCATCTCATTAAAAGTAACTTGTTCTGGCCATGATATAGTTCAAAAATAGCTCATTTTGGCAATCCCTCACATACTTATTCAAATTTTGTTTTTACATTCGTCGCAAAATACAACTACAGTGAAACCTGTCTAAACCGAACCCTGAGTAAACCGAAAACCTGCCTAAACCAGACAGACTTTACAGTCCTATCTACTGAACCCTGAGTAAACCGTAAACCTGCCTAAACCAGACAGACTTTACAGTCCCATCTACTAAATATCTCTTTAACTTGAACCTGTGTAAATCAAACACCTGTCTAAACAGAACAAATTCTTCAGTTCCAAAGGGGTTGGGTTTAGACAGGTTTTACTGTACATGTATACTGAAATGATATGTGGCTAAAATCTAAAACAAATCTGGTTCTACAAAAACATGGGTCTGTTTATAATTTTAATAAAACTCACTTGAACATTTCAAGAAATGCAAAAACATGAAACAAACTGGATGTAGAAAATAGGGATATCAGAGCAAAGCCGTACGTCCATGCTATATATGTTTGTAGCTTTGTCTTAGCTAAACATAACATCCACCAGGTACCAAACATACTAGGGATTATCCATAACTGTAAATAAATAAAAACAGATAAAATTCTACTTTCATTTTACACATTTGTTTTTATTTGGAAGCAAATCTGTGCAGGTTTTTTATTGTTTGTTTATATCTTTATTACTATTGAAGATTCAAATATCAAGCGAGGGAGGGATGAGACCTGATTAATCTGTTTAAGTGCACCATATTTTTGTGCTTGTCCCAAGCCAGACATTAATTTTCATCAAAATATGCTATGTTTTTTTCTGTAGTGTTGAATGATTTGAGATTAGAGGTGATTGTTTCTTTTTTTTTTTTATATTGGTGCCATTTGGTGAATATGTGGATCATCACTGTTTAAACTTTCTTTTTAAAATCAAATTAAAATGTAATATTTCGGCATTGAAGGAATATTCAATTAAAAGATGTTAAATCTTTAATTCTGTTAAACTACTTTCCAACATGCCCATTTGGTCTTTTATATTAATCAGTTACATGTACCTGTATTTAAAGGTCAGCTTTTTCTTGTCCTGTCATAGAAAATTTCATATGAATTGAACCTCTTTTACAGTCCTCGAAATGAAAATTTGAATGTACTGAATCTATTTTAAAAATATATTAAAATAAAAACATGTACTGGTATTGGGCCGGAGGTCTGGTCCTCATTATGAGGACTGCTTTTAAGAAGTCGCATGTCTTAAAAGACCACTTTATCTTTGTACAAAAGGTGACCTCTGAATACAGGTTTGATGGTATGTCCCACATTGACAGCTTTAATAAATTTAAACTTAACAAAAACAACACTAGTAAAGGAACATTCATGCTAGGATTGATTTCAAATTGTTCAGTATTACGTTTCCTGATGCTGACGATCTGAGAAGTAAGATAAATACAAACCGCATGAGTAACAATGTTTGCGATGTGCTCACTATCAGTTGGTTGATAAGCTTGACCTTTAAGAGCTTTGGGATTTTTTATCCTGGAATAAAAATAATTAAAACATAACACAACAAAACAAAATTTTAAATCCTTGATTATTCAAGGTTGCCTTAAACCAAATGATAAAGTATATCATTTTCTTCTGTTTTTGTTTGGAAATTAAATTTTAGTCAATGAATGCATTCTTTTCCTTTTATCTTTTTATGGTTTATATACCAGAATGTAAGCAACAGCTAAGAACTATGAAATAATGCATGCAAATATTGCATACTTTAAATCTGGGCTGTAATTTTATTACTCTCAGATCTAGATAGCCGAGCAATAATCAACGACCTAGATATGGCACAGCGTTCGCGAAATTGCATGTGGGTTTGGTCGTCCTAGTGAAAAGAATGTCAGTCCTCATTAATTTTCTATTGCAAAATACCAAACTTGTGTCAGTCCTTGGTAAAATCTGCCCAAATTTTGCTGGTCATATTTGACAGGACAGACACATTTCGCGAATTCTGATGGTATTGCATAGCTTCATGTTAACAATCATTTATAACACTGTTTTCTAGGTTAAACAGTTAAATAATCTCATGCTTAACGTTCGATTGTCTAACTGTTTAACTCAGAAATATCACATGTCTACTTACTTAGCAAAAGTTGATACTTTAAATGTTTGTATTTTCCTTTATTTTCAAAAAGTTTTTTTTCTATCTTTGTTATCGCATTGTCGGTAACCCACATTTGATCACACTCCTATTAATCTCCACTCATTAACTATAAGTCAACTGGCAGAGAAATCTTTGTTTCACTGAAAAAAGTCTATTAATAGTTACCAATCAAAATGATCATTTGATATTGTTAATCTCCTTCTTTGAGGTGAAAAAGTTATACAGAAAAATGGGGTTCCCATAATTTGCAAGGAATTCCTTTCTTAATTTAGATACATTTAAAAGCTGTGATATGACTGGCTAAAAAAACAGTCATTGGGACTTATCAAAGTGTTCTAAAATGGTTTCATGACTACAATGATTTCTCTGACAGTTGACCCAGAGGTGATGAGTGGAGATGAATTAAAGCGTGATCAACTGTGGGTTATCAATAATGTGGTTATCCCTACAATTTGGAATGTTAATTTTAAATAAAGCCTCACTTTAGATTGTACAAAAAAGAAACTCGCTTTCATTTTTTTTAATTGTCTGTCAAATTGAGTCAATTTATCTTAGTGAGTAAGTGATTCTTCTTACACATCAAGTGGGCAATTTTTCAGCTACATCCAGTCCTCACTTAGCACAGGTCCTCCAGCCCAAGACTGGTAAAACTTTGTTTGGACCAGTTTATTTTTCAGTTTTTATATAGAAATATATGAAAATAATTATTGAATTTGATTCGGACCAGTAAATCCAAATGTTCATTTCGAGGACTGTAATATCATGGCGAGAAGTATTCACTTTATAATGAGATGAAGATGATGTACTAAAACAACAGGACGATTTGGATTCTTATATTGCTATCTCACAGAAACAATAGTCCAATGGGGACACATGACACTACCAGCAGACACATTATTCTGACAAAGCCAACCAGACCTGGATTTCCAACATCATATGCCGTGGTCTTTTTGTGTGTAATGAGTTAAGGTAAGAGGTGATTGCTCACTATGTTGATAACTTGATATTGGTGGAATTGTTGACAATCACTGTTAAAACATTCTTTTCATAATAAACTCTTACTCCCTGTCATATGTGCGCTTAAGGGAAAAGCAGGAAATACAAATTTCATACTCTTTAGTCTGACCTGACCAGGGATTGATCCTGCGACCTACTGTACCTGAGACAAGGACACTAACCATAACATCACAGATCCTGCGACCTACTGTACCTGAGACAAGGACACTAACCATAACATCACAGATGCTATCTCATATGATTAATAATTTTTATAAGAAGCTGAAATCCCAATATAATATATTTGAAACAAATTACCTATGCCTATGCAGATAACATAGATCCTTTTTGGCAATACATATGTAATTGATATTCAGATTTATATGGTGGATTTAAAAAAAAAGAAAACTATTATCAATCTTTCAAAGAATTCGGCACATTACCAAAATAATGCAGCATTAAGGGACACAAGATAACTTATTTTAGAAAACTAGGACTGCATTTCCATGGTATCATAAAATAAAAATGGCATAATAAGGAGTTCCAGATATACATATTGTTCCTTACTTACTTTGTGAAATCACAGCATGACAAACGTTTCTTAATTGGCTGAACCACCATCTTTACTCACTTAAGATCACTAACCTGTAAAATAAGTACTACATGTATTCTAAAGTAGGAATGACTGAGCGAGTGATTTTTTTTTAACGCTAAGTGAGTAATTTTTAGCTATATTATGGCCAGAACAAACTTTAATTTTGATGAGATAATGACGATGTCCACTTTGTTCTAGACCAACAAGCCTAGTTGGCTTCTTATTGTGCTAGTTCACTCATCACTGATATAACACTTCTTAATGCCGAGTGCTTAGTGGAGAAGCAGCAAATACCAATTTTATAGTCTCTGGTTTGATCGAATCAAGGCTCGAACCCAGAATATACCACACTCGAGGTAAGTATGTTAATCATTACACCAGCGGTAGGGTCAAAGTAGGAATGAGGGTTAGGGTTATGGTGTTTAACGTCACTGTCAACAATATTTCAGTTATATCGTGGTCACTTTTATTGGTGGAGGAATCAAAGCACCAAGAGAAAACCACCAACCTGCCGAAATCACTGACAAACTTAATCACATAATGTTGCATAGAGCACACCTCCCCAAGAGCGGGATTCAAACTTACTATGTAAGTAGTGATAAGCAGATTGCATAGGTAGTTGTAAATTCAACTACCAAATGATCATGACCACGAAAGATGTATTCATTTTGGTGAAAGTCTTAAAGAAAAAAAAGGTCTCTTGTTAGTGGACATTCTTTATTTAGTGTTTTAAATTATCACCCTCATGATCAATGATCAATCTTGTACAGCCTGCTTTTGCAGAGCATAAGATTTCTATAAATAAATTTCCTATATTCCTGTGTGTTTTTCACGTACATGTATTACTCTTCCAGAAAAATGTCCATTCATGTTTTTTCATGGATCACGCTTAAACCTCTTCTAGATTCACTTTCATGTTGGTACATCTTTTGGTGGATTCATACATGTATAGGAATTAAAAACATTTTTAATATGTGTATTTTAGTTTACACATAGATGTTTCGTTCCTCTATCACTGCAAAGACTTTTACCGGACTTGACAGTTATATATGAGTAACACGGTGGGAAGCAGGAATTACTTACCTTTCACGAGCACCTGAGTTCATCCCCGGTTTTTCGGTGGAGTCCGTGTTGCTCATCTTTTATGTTTTTTTTGTGTTGTCCTATTATGTGTTCTTACGTTCTGAGTTCTGTGTTGTTATGTCTGTTACGATTTCCGCATAAAACTATGTTCGGTTCATCTTTACCTGCAGTTGTTTGTAGGAAAGTGCATGTCTTATTTACGTCTGTTTGTACCGGGGTAGTTGGCATGCAAATAATTAATTTACAACTTTCGAAACAGTATACCATTTTAATTTATCAAGTGGTTGGTTAAATATAGCATTTTAAACATACGAATAGTTTCTATTTTTACTTTCCATATTGTTTATAATTACTACGATAATTAACTATCGTTTATAATTACTATGATAATTAACAGAGTCAAAAACGGATTGGGATATGAAATAATGCAGGGAAATAGTCTGGTCCTTTACAGGCTTTATGGCTATCATTGGGTTATATGAAATCGTTTTGATGATGCAGACTTTTGGAATCGTCTGTATAAAATGGTATAGTCCAAAACAAGGTATATAAACACTTGTCGCAGCGTGTCTGGTCACTTTGCGTTGCTCTGTTGAACAACATGTTTGGTCAATAGCCTAAGCAATACTATCATTCTATCTTCAATCTTTGTCGACTTGACAGTATAATCTCGCATGTACTGTGAATCTCACGAATGTAATTTTTTTCTCCCTTGTATTTTCTCAATGTACTATTTTTAGGTGGTGCTATAATATAAAAAACTTCCACTTTGATGAAAATAAAAACAAAAAATAAAAGAAATAAAACTACAGCAAATATTAAGATTATTAACAGAACTTTACGAGATTTTAAAATCGTCCGGTGGCCTCAATGTACTCGCAAAGGACCGGTATAATATTTTCGCTGTCTTCGGAGTTGACTTCTAGGAGAATATCTAGATCTACTTGGAGGTTCCCTTTGATGAAATATAGTTTTTGTGTTAGTTCTTTACGAATCATTTCGTAATTTTTGCATTGTAGCAGGAAGTGTTCTACGTCTTCTTTTTGGTTACAGAATTCACAGTTCTCAGTATTGATGTGTTGGTTTATATGTTTTTGGTAGGAGTTTAGTTTGCTATAACCAGACCTTAGACTGTTCATTATGTTGTACATTTGTTTGTTTGGTAAATCCTTTTTCACTTTATCCTTTACTGTTTTGTGGAATCGGAAGTAGTGTCTTCCACTATTGCTGTTTTCCCATCTTGTTTGCCATTTCTTTGTAACTGATTCTCTTGTAGCCTTCTTAACATCCTGCTTAGTTATTGTTTGGTTGTCAATTACAATTGTTTCAGCTTCCTTTGCTACTTCCTTAGCTAGATTGTCAGCTATTTCATTTCCATTTACTTCAGCATGTCCGGGTGTCCATATTATGTTTGTTTTAATTCCTTGGTCTTTAATATTTAATTTGCTTTTTAATTTCATTAATGGCTTGAAAATAGTTTTCACTCTTCCAATTTAGGGTTAGTATACCTATTGCTGTCTGGCTGTCGGAGATTATGGTTATGTTGTCTAAATTTGAGTTTCTTGTACCAATTACATGATCTAGAACAATTTTGATGGCCATCAATTCTGCCAAAAGAATTGAACCTCTGTTTGATATAGCTCTTTTTAATTTTATTTCCTCGTCGTTGTTGTAAATAATTGCTCCCGAACCACAGGGACCAGGATTCCCCATACAAGAACCGTCTGTAAAAGCAATGGCAGAGTTGACGGATTGCAAATTAAGTTGGTCATTGATGATTCTACGGCCTTCTTCTTCCTGATGTTTTGTTCTGGTCTTAGAGCTCCCTAAATTTCTCCAATAGTCAGGCCGATGTACGGTGTTAATAAGCCCTTGAAATTCATACTGTGGTTCAATTGACTCAATATCAATATTTTCTGTCTTTTTCATATCTACTCCTTGTTGGTACATCTTTCCTAGTGGTGATATATGTGTTTCTGGTGTTTCTATTTCTTTCCATTCTTCTAATTTTCTTTTTATTGGTACGATATTATTGTACAGTTTATTTTTCCTAATTGTCTTATTGCCATTTCTTCCCTTCTTAGATCCACTGGTAATGTTCCACTAATGACTTCTAATGTCTCCATACTAGATTGAGTTGGTAGATCTAAGCACATGGCTAATTCTTTGCGTTGAATTTCATTTATCTTGTCTAGACTGTTGGTTTTGCCTATTTCAAAGAAACGTCCTTCAATACGCAGGGTGAACCGACAGGTCAGAAGTATGTTATATACGACATTGCAAGGCATATACAATGAAAGGCAAGTTTTCAATTACGATTAGTTCATAATTAGCCTGTTTATTTTACCTCAGAATCTACATACAGTGGAACCTGTGCAATCCGACACCTGAGTTTTCCAACATCCTGTGACATCCGACAAAACTTCATGGTCCCAAAGTAGTTCTGTTAACATAAATAAAACTTGAGTATTCCAACATCCTGTACAATCCGACACATTTCTCTGGTCCCATGGTATGTCGGATTAGACAGGTTCCACTGTATATATATAATATATTTTATATACATAAATATAGAAAGGATAAAAAGGACAAGCCACGAAATTACGTGTTATTGTGTGTAAAGTATTTAAAAGTGTGTATTCGTTGTCTGATAGAAAAAAAATTGTCATGCAAACTGTCGAAATGGATGTATTATTACATGAGAAAACGTGGCAACCATTTCTATCAATGTTTTATGCAATTCTATATTATATTGATACATACATTAGTAGTCTCGAGGTAGTTCAAAATTCGATTTTGCTCGGACCTTTCGGACTATCGACCCTTCGGACTATTGACCCTTCGGACCATTGACCCTTCGGACTAATGAACTGACACCGAATTAACTATAGTGGCGTGCGTAAACGCACAGGACTAATGCACAAGTGCTGAAAAACGCACAGGTTAAAGTAATTATAGTTGTGTGCGTAAAACGCACAGGACTGACGCACAAGTGCTGTAAAAACGCACAGGTTGAATTAACTAGTGGCGTGTGTAAAACGCACAGGACCGACGTACAGGTTGATCTAGTAATAAGTATGTGCACAAAACGCGCAGGTTAAACTGGCATTAGGTGCGAGGGTAAAACGCACAGGTTGAACCAGTAATAGGTGAGTGCGTAAAACGCACAGGTGCTGAAAACGCAACAAGATTAGTTAAACTAATAATAGGTGCGTGCTGAAAATGCACAACATCGGCCATAGGTTTAACTGTATAAGCTAAATACACGATATACAGAGCGTCACTTGAATCCAGAGGAAGTAACTCTGGTACGAACCGGATTACGCCAGTGATGTACAACCCCCGGCACGTTACAGATCCCTGAGTAGTCCGAGATTCCTCTGCCGTTCGACGACTATTTACATCTGCTGTTGTTGTTGAACGTCAGAGCGCTCTCCATGATGAAAACAGCGGATTTTTCTCCCCATCTCAACTGTAGCACATTTCCACGTTTTGTGGCTATCAGATTTTATTTTCTATCCAAAACCCTAATATATATCACTTCACCAATCATTTTTCTATTCATTCATAACCATCTTACCCTCAGAGAGTGGTGTTACACTCGATTACAGCACGTTTTTTCCTTACACCCGATGATTTGGTCATTTCACTGCCATTTTTTTTAACGTGATCTCACGATACTAACTGAAAGATGACAACAATGCATTGCATGATGGGAGATACTAAATACAGTGCACCAAATTAGCATACGTAAACAAACATACAAGACGATATAAAGCGTATTCTGCAGGACAAACAGTTCCATCTACAGCTCAAATCAGAGCAGAAGGAAATAATAAAAAAATATGTTGGATAGAAAAGATTCATTTGGCAGTGTTATCCACGGGCTTCGGAAAGACCATGTCTTACGTTTCCCTCTATTTTGGACAAGGTCAGATCATATATGCAAATCATCTCCCATGATACATTGCGGTAATCGTAGTTCTCTCGAAGTCACGTGACAAATATTTCAAAATGTCAGTGTTCAAAATGACGAAATCATATGGTCTGGGGGAAATTGTGCTGTAATGGAGTGTAACACCAATTTCTGAGGGTAAGATGGTTATGAATGAATAGAAAAATTATTGGTGAAGCGATATATATTAGGGTTTTGGATAGAAAATAAATTCTGATAGCCACAAAACGTGGAAATGTGCCACGCCTGAGATGGGGAGAAAAATCTGCTGTTTTCATTATGGAGAGCGCTCTGACGTTCAACAACAACAGCAGATGTAAATAGTCGTCGAACGGCAGAGGAATCTCGGACTAATCCCTGGCCTGAGATGGTCCAATTTTTGAGTGTATTTGCATTTGACTGGTAATAACATCATTTGCATTGTATAAATATAACAGTTGGTCTTCCCAAATGAAAATTGAAATCATACATGTTTACTGACCAGGAACAACATTATTATTTCTCCTTACCAACCAATAAACTTTTCAATATCAATGTTTAAATTCCATGACCATGGAACCTTGGTTTTAGCGTGTTTTTCTGTTGTATCCTACTGCCATTTATCTGCACTCCTATTATTTCAGCAGTTTGAGATGGATATGAACATTCAATGATTTAATACAAATTTATTGGTCGGTCGACCATGACCAGGGGAATATAGTAACGGGAAAAGAAACAAATATTTTAATATGGGGAACGCACTATTCTGCGGAAGGCCATACCGTATACATTTGTACTACAAAAAAAAAACAACCCCAACACATTGTTTTATATAACCTTTCTTTTGGGAGAGGACTAATTATAGGCTATATGCCTGTCGTCCAATCCTTTTGTGAATTATTTACAATAAAATATTTGAATTGAATTGAATTGATAACTTTTCTTCTTCATCCGTGAAAGTATGAAATTACTTTAAAAAGGTTGGATATAAAAAAAAGCTTACTATATTTAATTTTAGGGTATACTCAGTATATGTATTAAAACAAATTGAATAATTTTGTGAGAGATATGGGATATGTTAATTTTGACTGGAAATCTCAGTCATTGAAAACGACACTTTTTCTTATATTTCGATCCGTTAAGGCTAGATGTTTACACTTGAGCCTATATCACTAATCTGGTACATAATAATGCATTGTCTATGACAGCATATCAGTTTGTCTAGCTATCATTGCTATACTATGTGTCGCCGAATTTCAAAGGAGTCTGTCTGGATTTACTTTAGGGGTCCCAACATTTTTATAATTTACTTTAGGGGTCCCAATCCATAAACGCTAACCCTAACCCAAGGATATAAATCCTTGCCTAACCTAACCAAAACCATAATCATAATACCCTTCTTTTTGCTAAGGTTAAGTTGGGACCCCTGAAGTCAGGGCCTCCAAGAAAAATTTTGCAAGTCGAACAAGACTGCTTTTAGTATAAACATATTTTATTAATTAATTCAATATTACACATTATGATAATACACATATAAATTGTACAGACATTGAAATTAATCAATAGGATTCGGAAACAAGTGGTTATACTTCAGTATTAATCCGTATCCCTGCTTTTGAGGATTTGAGGTCCAATAAAACCACTAGTAAACTTCCGGCATAAATGCTTTATTTCCTGTGCAGCAGAATGTCCAGATAATATAATTTTACATAATTATTTTTCTAAATAAACTAAAAATAGTTGAAAATACCCCCCCCCC
>MJUT01003387.1:95906-108974 GCA_002080005.1 Gigantidas platifrons
TGTAATGTATGATAATCTTTCTGTAAGATATAAGTGTTGTAGACTGTAATGTATCTGAAACTTTCTGTAAGATAATAAGTGTTGTAGACTGTGATGTATGGGAAACTTTCTGTAAGATAATAAGTGTTGTAGACTGTAATGTGTGGGACACTTCCTGTAAGATAATAAGTGTTGTAGACTGTAATGTATGATAATCTTTCTGTAAGATATAAGTGTTGTAGACTGTAATGTATCTGCAACTTTCTGTAAGATATAAGTGTTGTAGACTGTAATGTATCTGAAACTTTCTGTAAGATAATAAGTGTTGTAGACTGTAATGTATCTGAAACTTTCTGTAAGATAATAAGTGTTGTAGACTGTAATGTATGATAATCTTTCTGTAAGATATAAGTGTTGTAGACTGTAATGTATCTGAAACTTTCTGTAAGATAAGTGTTGTAGACTGTGATGTGTGGGACACTTCCTGTAAGATAATAAGTGTTGTAGACTGTAATGTATGATAGTCTTTCTGTAAGATATAAGTGTTGTAGACTGTAATGTATGATAATCTTTCTGTAAGATAATAAGTGTTGTAGACTGTGATGTATGGGAATCTTTTTAAGTAAGAGTTTTTATAAACAGAACATTTGTAGCAGCGTGCATCTTAACTAATTTACACTGATTGTATTTTACGGTATCATAGCAGGGACATGAGGGAGTTTTTATTTATCTCTTGGCCACGATATAGCTAAGTCGTAACCAGGAGATACTATAGCATATGTCCATGATATAGCTAAGATGTAACCACGAGATACTATAGCATATGTCCATGATATAGGTAAGTCGTAACCAGGAGATACCGTACTATAGCGTAGATCCATGATATAGCTAAGTCGTAACCAGGAGATACCGTACTATAGCGTAGGTCCATGATATAGCTAAGTCGTAACCAGGAGATACTATATAGCATATGTCCATGATATTGCCAAGTCGCAACCAGGAGATACTATAGCATATGTCCATGATATACTATTGCGTGGCGACAAGATACTAGCGCGTGGTCATGACATAATATACCCTTACATATCGGAGAGAAAAGGGGCCATAAAATATACAGGTTTTCAAATAAGTTTATTAAGAATTTTTTATTCTATTTGACAACTTGTGTTCAATTTACATTGCGTACAATGGTTTTTGAGTGCGATGATAGCTTCCGTTTATCGACAGTGGTTTTGAGTGCGATGATAGCTTCCGTTTATCGACAGCACTTGTTACTAATTTTGTTAGTCGCGATTTCTTCTTCTGGATTTAACATTAGGGTATCACGACAGGCTAATATAATGGGGCAGGAAATGCTAATCCTGTCGAAACACCCGGTCTCACTCCCGTTTTTGTTTTTACGAATTTCGTCTTGTCCATGCTTTTGTTTTATCTTTATGCTAGTAACGTTGTTATGTATCCGGAATCTCCCTTTTAATACTTAACATTCCTTTTAATCTGGGTACTGTACATTTAGTATCTCGTTGTTTCGGTTGACTAGAACCGTCGAGTCCCAATGTTAGTATAGTACAAAGCTTAGCAGGTATCACTGTGTAACTTGTTCTCGCCATGATATAGGCTATTGCTGAAAAATTTACTCAGATGATGTTAGTTAGCAGTAACTCATTCACTGCTTGATGATTTGTACAGCTTGTAGATCATTATGAACTGTATATAGCATAATGTTATGAATTTAGTATTCTCATATACTCTGATCTCAGATGTAGTCGACAATTGAGCTGACGGAACCGTACCTCTAAACGGTTTTGTTTTTACCATAAAAAAGAAAAAAGACCGTTAAGAGCTACAGTACCTCAGCAAGTCGACAATAATATATTCTTCCATATTTACACCGCATGTATTATTTATCATTTGTGACACTTGTTCTGTTGTTGTTTTTCGTTTATTGTTCTTAAATAATGGTGAATATAATGTTAGACACGAATGGATATACACATGTATACCAAAGTTGATTAAGAATATACATGTACCGGTTGTGAAATGTTATCTTATTTACAAGTTTTTAAGTACATGAAAATGTAATGTATAAATCTGGTATGTTTTTTTATACGACCGCAAAACATATGCTATATGGGTCCGTCCGTCTGTTTACAGAGTGAGACACACTATTTTTTTACAACTAAGTTTTGTTCTAGTAGACAGATCCTTCTGAAATTATAGCAGAATGATATTTGGCACAAAAGGAGATTGTAAGTCCATCCATTTTCAAACAAGAGGTCCCAAGGTGACAAAAGGTCTGTTTTCAAACAAGAAGTCCCAAGGTGACAAAAGGTCTGTTTTCAAACAAGAAGTCCCAAGGTGACAAAAGGTCTGTTTTCAAGCTTTAGTATGTGCAGCATTAATTTTTTCAACCAATTTAGATACATTTTCTCTTTTGTATTCCTTATAAAGTTCTCTGTA
The DNA here is from genome assembly GCA_002080005.1 of Gigantidas platifrons. Classification (NCBI taxonomy): domain Eukaryota; kingdom Metazoa; phylum Mollusca; class Bivalvia; order Mytilida; family Modiolidae; genus Gigantidas; species Gigantidas platifrons. The sequence continues at coordinate 98,346 of MJUT01003387.1, forward strand.
TGTATTATTCCAACAGTTTTTCCATTTTCATCATGTAAGAGGAACAAATGGGACCAACACATAAAATTTTGAATTTCTATTTCTTTTTACTGTTAGGTAAGTACATACAAATTAAAGGAAATAATTAATTTATTATCTGTTATTTGTAAATGTCCGTATTTTATGATGCAGCTTGCATTTCTGAATTTTATCTAAAATCCTACTTGTCAGTTGTGAACCGGCAAGAATGATATTGTACCTTTTTGTAGACTAAAGACCTCTTTTGTAGATTTCGAAAAAGAGTGGGCGCCTTGTAGCGGCTACAAAAGCCTAAATTTTTGTTCCTACCCAACTCTTCCTACTTTTTCAGTGGCAGTTAAAAGTCGTTGACGCGGGTGACCCATTCCTTCCTCATTTCTATATAGTTTTTATATATTATAGAACTTGTTCTCGCCCTGACTATAGCTGAAATACTGCTCGCTGGACATCAATCAATCAACCTTAAATGTGTACAAAACTTTGGTATTTCCGTTTTTTATTCTATATAATAATCGATGCTTAAATATTAACCTGGATTAGTATATAATTACAACATGTAGTTTCAGATAGTAATATAGATAGTTTTGTGCATAACATTTACCTTTTATCTCTATTGCATGTACAGGTGCAATTTTCAACAATATTTCAGTGACTACATTCCCAAACTACTCAACACTCTTTTTCACATAAGGTTGAATCTAGTTTTACATCAATTTGTAGTTTTTATGTGCTTGTTAGGTAATTTTGAGCTTTTCAAACAATGCAATTTTAATTCAAAGAAACACCTCACGTTTTACAGAATTATATAGGGTATGTGTGTAGAACATTTATAGATGTTTAATATTTCGATTTCGTATTTGATTTTTACATGTGATATTTAAAAAGTACTTTTATATTTTCATAATATTCTAAAAGTGAATTAGTTTTTATTTCAATACACTGGTGCAGGGCTGATTATGTTATCTCATATTCAGAAGCATACTGGTTCATTTACTAGCAAATAATAATTGATGTGCGAAGTTAATGTAGGAATGGAATCTCTACTATATTTATTGGAGGCATTTATAATCAATTACTCCATTTTTAAATTCCAACATTAGTGTTATGAAGAAAAAAAAACTTTGTTCATCTTGTCTCGGTGCTCTAATACAAGCATACGTAGATAAATATTTAAAGGGAGATAACTCTATCACGAAAATTGAAAATGTTAAAAGTTGAACTATATTTTGTATTAATACTTAATAAAAATTGCATAAAAATGCTCCATCAAATATTTTGTTTTCATATATGCAACATTGACAATGAATTATTAAAAAAAAATCACTTTCCATTACAAGATATACAGAAGATGGAAGCAGGCATTATGCTATGAAATTATTTCAATGTGTATAATGTACAAATGAGAGGTTTGGTCCAAGCTGACCAGCAGCAATAATTCCATGAATAAACATGAAATATCCATTTACAATAGAGTTACTGTTTGGTAAATATCAAACTTCTTTCAAATCTGCACTAAAAATATAATCTTTTTAAATATCTTCATAATTTTGTCTTCATCTCCCATAATTGTCCATTTTGATTGAATCTTCATTTGTATATCTTTTATAAGCCACAGATGACGTGAGACCCCATTGGTTGTTTCCGAATCGCCTAAAATGATGAAAATATAAATTATAACATTTTTTGTGAACGGCATCTTCAATAGATTGCATTGAAGTTTTTAATTTGAAGAGCCGGGTATGATTAATGATAATCAGGATGCACCTCGCCATAATCTGACAACCGCAGTCATGGTCAACATACGTGAAATAACGTGTTATTAAGATACGACATAAAATATACAAGGTCCTTAAACTTATTAATTCTAATAAGCTGCTTGTCTATTTAATGAATATGTCTTATCAAAAACATACGGTCAAATCCGTTATTTGCTTGTTTAATTCCCTGGTGTCCTCGATACAACATTTTTTTTATCAAGTTTGTTAGTGACTTGCGACAGTTTTGTTGTTTTCTCTGGGTACTCCGATGTCCTCCACTAACACTGACCGCCACGATATAAATGAAATATTGCTGAAAGTGGCGTTAAACACCATAAACCAAACCAAACTCTCTTTCTCCTATGCAAGTTGAAGTTTTAACAATAAGAAATTTATGCCTAAAACACAAGTAATGGGTTGCATAAACCTTAATTAAATTTAAGTCCCAATTAAACCTCAAGTGTAAATTAATTTCATGTACATTTCAAGTAAATCTAAGTGTCAGTTAAGTTTTAATTGGCACATACATTTAATTGAGATTTGTGTAACCCAGTCCCGGATATTTAGAAGAAACTATGAACTCACCCGCGAGTATTTATCGCTCACCTGGTTATTAATGCAGTTTGTGTTCAATCGAGTCTAGATTTTTAGAACAACAATTGTAATACATTTTCGCATAGTCTCCTATGTTAAATGAGTCGGTGAGTGATTACTGTTTAACGCCAAAATAAGCTATTTTTCAGTTTTATCAATTAACCTTTGGGCCAACCTCGGCTAAAATGGATAACCAGGGTTAGACATGTTTCCTGCCCTTGTAAAACTCCACATTTCCATATTTTATGCACAATGGAATTCAAGAGGTATACAGACCAGTCAAAAATCAGAGATTTGGGTGTAATGTCTATTATGACTTCGGGCATTGACTGCAGTGTGCAGCAACACTTTTTGTGATACTAGACAGGTGTATGTGTTTTGGGGGTAAAGAAAATGTATATCGGATACCAATGTTTGGATGTGATTGGTTTACCAAATGGAATCTTGATATCAAGAGACGTGGGTTTGAGATTCTATCAACAGACTTGGCTGTGCAGTGCATGGTCCAAGCCAGGAATTAAAACTAGTTTCAGCCAGTTTTATCATGTGTTTCAGGATGAAACGGTTTTGGTGGTGTTTATTGTGGTCTATACAACTGTCGAATCACAATTTAACTTAATTTTAAGTATTGATAAATGGTGTACATTCAACACTTGTTCAGATACAAAAATGTTCATATGTTTTTGCATGGTACTATATGAATTTACTATGAAATGTATCTTACCTTCGATACCATAGTAATCCTAGAACGGCAAGTACTACAACTACCAAAATAACAAAGATGGACAGAGCGGCCTTTCCTCCTGCACTCATTCCACCAGATTTTCGTTGACCATTACGATGTGCTCTATCAGTCGTCCATATACTAGTACTTGTGCTAGGACCTGTGCTAGTTTTTATCATTGTTGTACTGGCTGTTGTAGACGACAATGTTGTGCTATGATATTTTGTAGTAGCAGTGTCTCTTGTTGAGGCAATCGTCGTAGTAGCAGTGTCTCTTGTTGAGGCAATCGTCGTAGTAGCTCCGTCTGTTGATGGAATTGAAGTAAGAGCTCCACCTGTTGAAACAATTGAGGTAGTAGCTCCCTCTGTTGTGACAACTGAGGTAGCAGGTCCATCTATTGAGACAACTGGTGTAGTATCCCCCTCTGTTGTGACAGCTGAAGTAACACTTCCCTCTGTTGACACAAATGTGTTAGTTTCAGTTTGGTTGTTTGTTGTCGTTTCAAGAGTTGGCGATTGTTTGGTGACTGTTGGTTTGGATGATTCTGCCGTTGTAATAACAGGCGTCACAACATGACTTGTGATTATAGGTGGTCCAATTGCTGTTTTCGTGGTTGGAACCGTCGTCTGATGTTTTATTGTTGTTGTTGATTCTGGTGTTGATTGAACTGTCGATGCATGCATTGTTGTAATGGATGAGCTGCTACTTATAGTAGTCGGTTTACTTGTTTCTGTGTTGGTATTAGTATTATCTTGCGTTGCTGCTGTACTATTTGCCGTCGTTGATGCTTGCTGAACAGTAATTGAGGGAATTGCATTGTTGCTGCTGGCATATGTTGCTTTCAACGTTGGATCGATAGTAGTCACGGGACTAGAAACTGTTGAGGCAGAAGTGGATGTTGCTGAGAAAAAAAATGAACAAACTAGCAGAATTTTTTTTCCCAATTTCCTTATATGGCAATATGAACATTTTCTAACTAGCATTAAGACAATATTAAAGGTTATCCAATTCTTTTTATACACAACACAATGCATGTATTTCGTAAAAGAGAATAAGCTTATTTACAGCTGATCTGATATTCCAGACCAGGCGCGCTCCCCCTAAAATTGGAAGAAATATTATTTGTTTGCGTAAAATCGTGATTTTTCACACGAAATCCCCCAAAACAAATTTTAAATGCTCCCCCCCCCCACGAAACTTGAAATCCTGGATCCGTGCATCAGTGCAGACCTTGTGGTTTCTATCATCTCATTGATAGAAGGTTGCTGCTTACAAGGAATCTACTGAACCAATGGTTCCTATTGGTTAAGTTGAAGTCATTACCGCTACTTCGAAAGTTTTGCGGTCGACACCATGACTTGGTAAACCGTTATGGAATAGCTGTGTTCCAAATGACCACGAATATGTTAAGTTTGTCGTAATCACAATCGGATCCTTTCCTCATTCATGACTCATCACAGAGTTTGTAACAAGAGTATCTCCACGGGTGCCACATACGGAGCAGGAACTGCTTAGCCTTTTGGAGCACCTGAGTTCATCCCCTGGTTTTTAGTGGGGTTCGTGTTGCCCGATCTTTAGTTTACTGTGTAGCGTTTTGTACATCATTGTTTGTCTTTTTGTAATTTGTGGCCATTGTGTTGTCTGTCCACCCTCGATTTACGGTTCTGGCTACCCCTTTCGTATCTGCAATCTTTTCTTACAGTTATTAGAGGGTAATGCATAAACAGAATAATTCTAAAAAAAAATAGATATGGCCGAGTAAACCACATAAAAATGCAGGAATAGGATTTAAAAAAAAGACGGTTGTGGATTAAGAAAATTGTATTTATCTATACAGCTGGTATGATAATCCTCTGTATGTTAGCTGACCTTAGATGCACGTATAGACATTTATAGTTGGTTTAATAAGGATACTAGTAATGTGTTATGTGCAGGGCCGGAGTTATGTATGCGTCATGACCCAATGTCGCACGTTTCACTCAGAGAAGCCTGACACTTGGGAGTGCTTAGACCCCCCTCCCCCTCCCCCCCGGAAGAATCAAACATTTTATTCTTCAAAGTTTTATGATATTTTCGGGAAAACATCTATGCAAAATTAAATGACAAACAAAAACAAAAAATACCACACTGGAACCGTTCTACTGAATTTTGGTGTGAATGTTTTGCGATCTCACAAGCCCTTGTCTGTATAAAAATTATTGATTAATGATTATTATAACTTGTATTTAGTCTCTTATCAATAACCCATCCTATGTTTTAACTTTCAAAAAATCCCAACAATACGAGGCCAGTCCTTAAAATCATGGTTATAAATAGGTTATGTGTTATACTCTAAGCAGTATAATGAAATAAATTGTTATCTTGTTTGTCGAATACTTGAGATACGCAATAATGTTTGAAAGCAGAGATGATAATGTCACATTTTAAAACTGTCTCTTTTAACAATGATTAAAACGTGTAGTTGGAAAAATTACATTTTACTTACAAACACATAAAGTTTCGCAAACCATGGGTCACATCCATGGTCACATATAGCCCCCTCCCCCTTTAAAAATATAGACTTACCCTGAACGAAAATCACAATGAATTTTAAAGACAACAACAGCAATAATACGCGTGTCAAGTCTGGTTTCATTATTTCCGTTTTGTTTTTAACTTAATTATCGTATATGAACAAATTTACACCGGAAAAGTTGTTTTTCTTTCATTTTTACACATCCGCTTACTACATTTTTATCAAAAATTTATAACGTGGATTGCAAAACAAGTGACCTTTCAACTTGCATATCTATTGGAATACCTGTATTGATTAGGTAACGAATTCAAATGAGGCTTATAAACTCGCGATAAAGGTTTACCTGTCCCAAAGCTTTATCAATTAGCTCTGATGTTGTCATAAGGAAAGGAAGACCACACATTTCAACTTAAATAGACCAGTATTAAATTGTCAAATAAAATCAACCAGTGACATTAACTGGTACCAAGTTCCATTCATATCAGTTCTTACAACTCATAAGTCTGGAATAATTAATAAACAAAGTAATATCAAACCAGGGTCGTAGGATCCGGGGGTTGGGTTTGCATATGCTTCAACTATTAAAATGGGGGGGGGGAGCAAAACTAAAGCCCCCCCACCTCACTTTTTTGGGCATAAATTTATAAAAAGAGGAATTTGTAACAAATCCTCTGCAAATACATTTTAGGAGAAGAATACAGTGGTCGCGCGACAATAGCGTGAGCCCTAGATTTAGGATAGTACATAGAACAGTTGGCTACAGTACACGAATTTTTAATAGCATCTTTTTGATTTTCTCTGCATTGTAAATGAAATAATCAAATCAAACAACGCAATATAGAATAATTGCCTTCATATGATGAGGGGAACATTGAGAGTTGTCAACAAGAGGGCTTTAGCTAAGGGGAAAGCAACCTCTCCAGGGTTGATAACTTGATGTTCACCTCATATGAAGGGCAATAACTGCTTTATTATACCACAACTACTCAAAGATAATTAAAACTTGATTGTTTTGCTTTGTAGTAGACAGTAAAATAATTTCCAGTATAGAAAATACTATATACAATTATTGTGTTCATATGAGGTGAAAATCAAAGTTGACAACCCAAGGTTGGATTACTTGATGTTCATCTCATATGAAAACAATGACTGTTTTATAATACCGAAACTACTCTAAGATGTCTGTGACTTGAGTGTTCTGTTTTCATTTGCAGAAGACAATAAAAATAATTTCAGGTAAAAAAAATACAATATACAATTATTGCTTCTATCATACGAGGTGAACAACCCGAGGACTTTAGTCCAGTCCTAAGACATGCCCCTACTGTCATGTGAACTCTAAGCTATTGACATGAAATAAAATCAGTAATATCGAGTTTCTTTAATACAATATTCTGGTATAATAAATGCAGTGAAAACACATTCCCCACCTAAAATGTGTTAAAATGGAACCATCTAATCTATAACTAAAAGGGTTTTACTAATGGATAATTCGTTCTTCATTCAAGTTTTAAAAACAATTATCAAAATTCTGGATTTAAGAAAAACAACAGTTTTTTTTGTACCTAAAATGTAGCAACTGGAACAAGCAAATGTGATGTATATGTAAACAGAAGACTACCAAGGTAAGTCACTTTGTACATCTTTAGTGCTTCATTCAAATTTATATGTAATTCTGAAATTTTTTATGAAAAATAAAGAAGAATGGATTTTTTCAGACGCCGTTTTCTCTTTACCTGGAGACTTGATTAAAAATATGATCGCTTTTCATCCGTCAGTCGCCTTCCAATACAAAACACTGAGCTTGTTATTGTCTCTTAATGTGTCATAGATGGCGTGAATACGAATGGTTATTTGAAATCGTCGTTTCAGTAGAGGTCCGTTAAAAAAGTTTGAAGATACCAAAGGGGTTATCAGAAGTCGTTAAGCGAAGGACAAATAATACAATGACCAATAGAAAAAAGACAAACAATGATATTACACAGAAAACTAAAGATCGAGCAACACGAAACCTACTAATAACTAAAGAAGAAAAAAACCGGGGGTGAACTCGGGTGCCCCGGAAGTGTGATCAGTTCCTGCTCCACATATGGAACCCATCGTGTTACTCTTGTTACAAGCCCGATGATAAGTCATAAATGAGGAAAGGGCTGGATTATGACTACGACGAAAGAGCACACCCGTCAGGTTCATGGCAAGAGTTAAGTAAAATATACACAAAAGGTAATTAGCAACGAATGTTCTATGAGGCACCGAATTACACACACACAAATAAATTTTACTAATTACTAAAGGACAAATCATATGTCTATAATATAATTTACGTTATTTGTACATGTTTGTTTACGCATAGTGGTGTCCAACATATATTGTATTGTGTATTTGGTTTTTCTTGTCTTCGTCTTGTGTACCATATGTAGCAATTTTCTCTAGATTGTTCATTTTTGATTGCCCCTTCGTTATACTCTAATGTTTATTTAGTATTAATAATTTCAAGTTTCTAAACGTTGCAAGTGATTGATATTAAGGTTATTTATGCCTCCATTGTGTGTTGTCATATTAATTTTAGGTCGCATTTGTCAAAATAGAGGACTGTTCATTGGAACTGGCCGACTGTTCCCGCGAGTTCTAGAAAAAAAATGTAACTTTCAATATTCTTTTGTTTATGATAAGCAGAACGGTTATCAACAATCATCGTGTTCCATGCAAAGTAATCTGTGTGTATAAAGATGATAATTTCAAAGATAATCCTGGCGGCCCCAAACTAGCAATGATGTAGTCAATGATCATCTAGTCCGTGCTATTGTTGTAATATCTTTAGCGTCACGACATTATTATTTCTACCTTTGGGGTTTCACATAAATCAAAAATGAAAACTGATCGCGTCGTTAATACTTCCTTTATAAGACTCGAATCGTACGAGAAATCTGTCAGAAACAACGGTCTTTCCGTTGGTCAGTTATCTCACTTTGTGAGACTTTATTTATCGATATGTCTATTTCTGCATATGAATTCGACACAGCACACCATCATGCGCAGGTGTAAATCAATTTTGTACAATAATACCCCCAGGCCAGCAAAGCTATTCATAAAACTGGCCTTCCAAATTAGTTAACGGCCACTTTTTACGCCTGATGATTCTATTCATTACTGGTTTTATTAACCATGACCCTTTAAATGGTCAAGGTAAATGAGTGTTCGACTTCTGGTCTGTTTTATTTATATCGTCTTCTATACCTATTATTTATTACAGGCGATATAAATAAAACAAACCAGTAGTCGAGCACCCCTTTACGGTGGCCGTTTAAAGAGTCAGGGTTTAAAATAAAACTAGTAATGATTAAATTCAACATGCGTAAAAAGTTCCCGGTAACTAATTTTGGTATCCAACTTGTGCCTTGTCCGACCGCGATTAAATTATGTCGAGACTGTCTAATTTGACCTTGAACCTATTCATAACTATCAAGGTGTATTTGAATGGAATATCACGTACAAAATACATGTTGCCCATGGTCGGAGTACCGGCTTCCTCCACCACTAAAACTGGTCTCCATGATATATGCTGAAATATTGTTGAAAGTGGCGTTAAAACACCAAAAATCAAATCAAATTAAAACACATGTACTTGACTGTTTACATTATTTGCATATCGCCAATATCGACTCAGTAACAATACTTCGACTTCAAAGAGATTATATTTACTACGCAATAATCCATTTTAACCCAGATTTTTTTCGTATAAGATATCATTTGTGGATAGGCGACTAACGGAGAATAAGTTTCAAAAATTAATTGATTGTAGATTTTTAATTTCATTTATATACAATGTAAGATTGCAATACAAAACAATGCATCTTTGAGTGTAGATTGTGTTACTGGTTCGATTATTGCGATAAAATTGAAATGCACATATCCAGATTTGAATAAAATTGTCTATTTACAATTTCCCCCTTGATGCAGGTCAAGTGTTCCTTTAAAATATAGATTAATTTTCTGTACTAAGCAAAAAAAAAAAAAACTGGATACATGCAGATTTCATTTGATTTAGAAGTTCAATTATTGTACAAGTTAGATACCGTACATTTCAAACAAAAGAACTGAGCATTATAGAATATGGAAAGCTTCTTTTTCCGCACTCGTACACAGGTGAAGGCCTCGGCCTTCACCTGTGTACTCGTGCGGAAAAAGAAGCCTCCCAGATCCAATAAAGGTCAGTTCTTTTGTTTGACCTGTACCGTATCCTATACATATTTCGACGCAAAGGGTGTTACAGTAGCAGCACGGACTACTGATTGACTGCATTTTGTACATAGTAATATGGAGCAGTCGGGGGTGGGGGTCCTGAAAATACATTACTTTCATTATACGAAGGCTTCCAGAAAAGCTATCGCTTCCCCGTCCCTGTGTTATATAAAGGCCGGTACACACGATAAGATTTGTATCATAAGACTTGTATTATAATACAAAATCTTATCGTGGTTACAGTCTAAATACGGTGTCTTAGCTGACCTTTCATTTTTATCCAATCAAAATTATCAATTTGGGGGTTACACATCTGCATCAGTACCATAATAAATACACGTGTAACTTAAAGCACATGGTTCTTGCAAAACATGGCCGACTTCTCAAATATTGATGTAGAAAAGCTTGTTGCAATCTAATTAAAATTTGATCTTTGATTGCTCCCGATTATGTCGCACATAACTTTATGCGCGACATAACAGAACCGAGAGCAATTAAAGATCGAATTTTAATAAGAGTTGAACTTGTTGTTGCATTGGAGGAAGAAGAAGATTTATGAATATATCGGGGGAGAGGAGGAATTACAACAAAAAAGATGCAAAACACATTTTTTTTTTATAGCGAATTGGATCTTCCCTTCTCAGCTCTTCTAGTAAGGCATGATGTGCTGCAAAAACATTTCTTCGTTTTATCCAAGGTCTTGTCCAGCAGTTCCTCTTAACTTTCCTCTTGTTCAATGATTTCATAGGGGCACATAGTAAAATAATGGACACAGTTGC
>MJUT01003387.1:115127-132656 GCA_002080005.1 Gigantidas platifrons
AGTACCATTGTAGACTGGAACCGCCTACTCCAGACTGCAGTCCTTCATGGCTGTCATTACCTCATCTTATCTTTATATTAACTCACCGTTTTATATATATTTTTGGCTGCATTGCATTACCGAAAATTTTGAAAACTTGTCCGTTATTATTACCGAAAATTATTTTCTTTCATTTCCGAAAGAATATTAGATATCATTACCGAAAATTCAAATTGAAATACAGGTTAAGGCCTACAGGCAACCATTGCCTTATACCTATATACGGCTTGTGAACTGATCTATGTTCATTTCTTGTTCACTCATTCCAAATCAAATCTGTTCTTGAAATCATGGAGATAACACATACGGAAACGAATAGGAGAAATAAAGCAATAATAGTGGGTGGATATATGTACAGGAGAATAGACGTTCTTAAAAATGGTGACATCGTATATACATGCAGCATAAAAAAGAACTACGAAGTCGATAGCAACAGATTCTGAGGGTGTTGCAATCATCAAAACTAAGAATCAGCATGTTTGTGCATATGATCTCACAGTGCGGAAAGCCAAAGCCAAGCAACTACGTATCCGTTCTAGGAAAAACTCCGGAGATGTCTCTAAACGTCCATCAGCGGTTTTTAGAAATGAGCTACAAACTTTGTAGAAAAGTCACTTGCAACCTAAAGATATTAGAAATGCAGCACTGGCTCTGTACAGGGAACGCAGGAAGAAACGTTCCACTCGTCCGAAGAGCAGAGAAGACACGCATGATGTCATCGACAAAATTGATATTTTAACCAACAAAGGTTAGTTTGAACAATTTGGGGGTTCTATATGATAATACATACTGGTACATGAAATACATGTTTGATGCATCAACATGTTAATAATATAGTTCTGATACTTTCAATTACACTGATATTCCATAGATGAAATAATTTAGGAAGATTTACAGAACATTGCTAAACATTTACATCCTATTACTGTCCATCTAACACATATATGTGTTTTCCTTAGGTGAATCATCTTTAATTGCATTATTACTGCATGTATAATTATTTAAAGTCATTTGCTGTGTTATTGTTCCTTAGGTGTGTTCGTCATGATTTATAAAAAAAACATCTTTCACATGTTACAAGTGATGTTGACCTTTTTTTTTTTTTTTAGATGAAAATTTCACTTGAAATTCAATGCCCAGTTCTATACAAGTCATCCAAATATCTTCCTATTTTTGGATATTATCAAACAGATACAGACAACAACATATATCATGATACGAACACTAGACAGTGAAGCTTTGGTACGCAGAGTTGAGGCTGAAAAAGTTCGCTACTGCATCCAGAAATACAGTGACTATGTATCTAGAGCCGTGTCATGCCACCATTATATTTCCACTTTAGGCTACAAGTACTCTGCAGTAATGGATGTGTGAATTTTCCTGTTGACGATTATAAGTGTTTTAATCCAGTTTTAAATCGACAGCAAATATGTATCTTTTAAATAGTGTTGATTATTTATTAAATTCATTAAAATTATCCTGCTCAAAATCCTACTTCCACCACCCGTGGTGAGCAGGGGGTAATAGGTACAACCCGGATAACGGAAGAGGTATTTAAGTTAGATTTTCGGAAATGCTATACATTGCTTCGGAAATTAACTAATGAAATATATCGGTATTGATAAATAAAAAGTTTCGGTATTGATAAGACAAATTTTCGGTAATGCTATATCGATTTTCGGTAATGCAAAACTGTCATATTTTTAAACTTTGTTTCTTTTTGTTACTTTTTTTCCAATAATTTTTTCGCAACGCAACTCATTTGACATAATCTTCAAACTGTTGAAGTAGGTAAATAATTGGTAGAAGTATAGTCCGTTCGACTTCTATAAATGTTCAGAAAAAAATCTTTAAAAATCCCATTTTCAAATCAACAATTTGTTTTCTAGATATAAGTTAATGTATGATATATACGAACTGACAATTAATTTCAAAATTTTTGGTCCATTACTAAAAAAGTTACCTAATAGGTCTATATGTTAATTATATTTTCTAAAGTGAAAAATCTGGATGGAGTGAGTACACAGTACAAGAGCCAAAGCCTCAAAGCAAAATAACAGACAATCTCATGTGCTTTCAATGTTTATTTCAATGTACCATGTGACATAGGACATTTAAATATTACAAAGCTACTCATTAAATGACCATTAAGGTAGCGGTCAATTGTTATTGAGATCCTTTACCGTACATCTCAAACAACAGAACTGTCCTTTATTGGATCTGGGAGGCTTCTTTTTCCGCACGAGTACACAGGTGAAGGCCGAGACGCCGAAGGCGTCGAGGCCTTTACCTGTGTACGAGTGCGGAAAAAGAAGCTTTCCATATTCTATAATGCTCAGTTCTTTTGTTTGAAATGTACGGTATCTAACTTGTACAATAATTGAACTTATAAACAAAATGAAATATGCATGTTTTTGGTTTTTCAGTTTTTTTTTGTTTTTTTTTTTGCTTTGTACAGAAAATTAATTTATATTTTAAAGGAACACTTGACCTGCATCAAGGGGAAAATTATAAATAGAAAATTTTATTCAAATCTGGTTATGTGCATTTCTATTTTATCGCAATAATCGAACCAGTAACAAAATCTACACTCAAAGATACATTTTCTTTGTATTGCAATCTTACATTGTTAATAAATGAAATTAAAAATCTACAAGCAATTAATTTTTGAAATTTATTCTTCGTTAGTCGCCTTTCCACATTATTGCGTCGTAAATACATGTATATTCTCTTTGAAGTCGAACTATTGTTACTGGGTCGATATTGGCGATATGCAAATAATGTAAACAGTCAAGTACATGTGTTGTGTACGTGATATCCCATTCGAATACACCTTGATAGTTATGAATAGGTTCAAGGTCAAATTAGAGAGCCCCGACATAATTTAATCGCGGTCGGACAAGGCACAAGCTGGATACCAAAATTAGTTACCGGGAACTTCTTACGCATGTTGAATTTAATCATTACTAGTTTTATTAACCATGACTCCTTAAACGGCCACCGACTACTGGTCTGTTTTATTTATATCGTCTGTAATAAATAATAGGTATGGTAGACGATATAAATAAAACAGACCAGAAGTCGAACACTCATTTACCTTGACCGTTTAAAGGGTCATGGTTAATAAAAACGAGTAATGAATAGAATCATCAGGCGTAAAAAGTGGCCGGTAACTAATTTGGGAGGCCAGTTTTATGAATAGCTTTGCTGGGGTATTATTGTACAAGTATAGGTTAAACAATAGTTTTCCATGTTTTATGAACTTTAAAGCTGGAAGCGCAGCCGAGAGCTTTAAAGTTTATAAAACATGGAAAACTAGTGTTTGACCAATTTAGAACATTATCACCTACCCGAGAAAAATAAAAGAAACAATAATTAGCAATAATTATTCAAATATTGAACATTCAGTATCTGCACAGAGAAAATTGTATTCACTTAAAAAGTCCAAACAAATAAAATGAAAATGTACCCTTAAGACTTTTCTTTTTATTGTGATCATGATTAAAACTGTTTCTTAAATAAGTGAACCATGTGTTAAAAATGCTCACCCCCAATACTAGTAATTATCTATAGGTTATAGTTAGAAAGATGGATGGAAATGTTCCTTGCTTTAAATTTTTTTTTAAGAAAACCAAGATTGGCATTTAGAAGATTTAGATTTGATTCAGACTCAGCAACTAATTTTCAGTAACAAACCCGCAAATAGTAGTAATAATAGATTGATGGAAAGATTATGTTTTTACAACTGTAAATTGAAAGTGAATAAATTTGCGCATGTCAGTTACAAGTGTATTTAAAAAATTGTATATTAATTAATTAAATATAAATAGCTATTAAATTTATGTTTGAAATCAACCGTTTACATTAATTCCATTACTGTCATATATCTATTTTATTTTTGTACCAAGAAAAGATGCATTTTTTCCATAAACGATATCGATATATTGAAAACGTGAAAGTTCAGTTATATTTTTAGCTTTTGCTTTGCTCTATTTTTTTTTTTTTTATTATCATTATTTTATTTTTTTATACAGAAAATGGTTTTCTATGTTTGATAATTTATTGTAACCCAGACAGATTTGCATTGTTCTCTAATCAGACTTAGTGTGAACTTTATAGAGTCATTCTATAGCTAATAAGAGAACAATGCAAATCCAGTCAGTCGTGACATTTTATAAAAAATGGAAAACCATGTTTTATGAAAATAAGAGTAAAAAATCCAAGCTTCTGATTGGTCGAGGAGAGGTGATTATGTTCTAATATTCAAATGTCCTATGTCAGATGGTACAATAAAGCACATGATATCTGTTATTTTGTTTTGAAGGTTTGGCTCTTACACTATTTGTATTCACTCCATCCATAGTTTTACACTTCAGAAAATATAATTAACACACAGATCTAATGGGTAACATTTTTAATAATGGACCCAAAATTTTAAAATTAATTGTCATATATTAATATACATCTAGAAAAACAATGTTGATTTCAAAACTGGATTTTTAAGATATTTTTCTGGACATTTATAGATATCTAATGGACTTTAGTTAGATTCACAACTACCTATGCAATCAGTGCCTATCACCACTAATGTTGTGAGTACGAATCCCGCTCAGGTGAGGTGTAATCGATACAACGTTATGTGATCAAGTTTGTCAGTGTCTTGCAGAAGGTCGTTTCCCTCCACCATTAAAACTGATATAGCTCAAATATTGTCAAAAGTGGCGGTAAATATCATTGTACGATGTTGCATTTTTTTGACGACCTATGATTGGATAAAATCATTCCTAAAAATAACAATAGAAAGGAGAGCCATATATGGAAATCTAGAGAATAAGATTAATACGCTTTACTGGCCAGTGCAAAATTCCATTCATAAAATAACGATGCAGACGATAGATAAACATGCAGACAAAAAATTACAGAAGGTCAGTTGGCCATGCTTAATTTTGTCTAGTGACCATTACGTATTTAGCCCTAGAACTTCCAAGAAAGTCCGTCAAACATAGTTCGTGGAAATAACTTAGTTACTGATTCAAGTTATAGATCAGCAACATCGTACAAGAATGTTCTAAGCTCCCGTGACCGACTATGATTGTTTAAATGGTAAGTAAATAGTTGAAGGGTTCGCGCTAAGGCGCTCATGCACCCTTCAACAATTTACTGACCGTCCAAATAATCATAGTCGGTCACCAGGGAGCTTAGAACTTATATAATCCTAATACTAACCCCAAAATAATAATAAAAAAGTAGGAAATATGTTTTATTAAACAAAAACAATGTGTATATTTTTCTTACAAGTTAACCAAGTTCCAGTACTTTACGAAAAACCAAAGTATGTGTGACTTATTCCTATTTTCTTACGTGTTAACAATTCCTGAAAACCTCGCAAAATAACCCCATTCGTCATGTTTTGACCTGATTTATAAATATGTATGTGCACGCAAATGTGATGCCAATTTCGATGTTAAAATTACAGATATAAATCAGACATTCTTATTCCGAATGGCAAGTGGCATTAATGTGAACAGGGCTTTAGATACAATGTAAATGTATATTGTAGCTAATTGCAACAAACCATGCAACATGCAGATAATATTGTATTGATTAATTATGCCATAATTGGAAATAATAATGTTATTAGGACTAAAGAACAGTTTTTGTGAAGCCAAAATGTTAATATTATAATATAGACCAACAAATAATTAGCTTAATTTGTCAAACTACCTTGAAAAAATTAGATCCTTAATGATCAGAGTGGGTGCAACCTTTTATTAACTCATTATTTAAATGATTTCGGCATGTGCAAGAGATATTGAGATTAACTTAAAGAATTTTATAGTTTAAAAGAGAAATCAACAAAATTAGAACTGTCATTTGGTATGAAACCATGATATAAGAATGATAGATATAAGGTAAGATGTGTTCAGTATGCACTGTGTTTCTTTGTTTGTTTGTTTGATGGTGTTTAACTCACTTTCAACAATATTTCAGTGATATCGTGTTGGTAAGTTTTATTGGTGGAGGAAACCGGAGAAAACCACCGACCTGTCGCAAGTCACTGACAAACTTTGTTATACATATTTAATAAACTTGATATATTATTTGTTCACGGAGAATATTTGTTTTTGACAAAGATAAAGATAAGATTGCATGATCAGTGAAAATAGGTTGCCAAAGATAGGTAAAGTTATTTAAAAGTTTTAATATTTGACCTTGAGTTTTGATATGGTCAAATAGAGAGAGATCATACATATATCTTTATTTTTATGTGTAATGTTTTGTAGATCGTTGTTTGTTCTTTTGCCCTTTTTCTTTTGGCCATTGTGTTGTCTGTTCTTCTTCGATAAACGGATTCTGATTACCTCCCTTTGGTATCTTACAGATTCTGATTACCCCTTTGGTATCTTACAGATTCTGATTACCTCCCTTTGGTATCTTCAAACTCCTCATCTACATACTTATATGAAGGCGAGCGAATTAGAGAGAGTGGTCAGTCAAAAATTTGGGATTTATAAACAGATGGAATTTACTGAAACTGATATAGATTTTGACGGCGACTTTCTCAATAAGAAATTGCGCCCCTAAGAAAACAAATTAAGATAGAATTTCGAATAATTCTATTATTACTTAACTTTTTAATTTTTATTAGATTATATGTATGTTGTGAGTTATATATATATAAAACAATCTATAAAACAATCTATATAACAGAGAAGTGTATACTTTTAAGTTTTATTTATAATATTTTTTAAATGAATGATATTAGGCTGATTTGAACATTATAATTTGAAGTGTATGGACCAAACTTTCTATTTACTGTCATTTATGCATTTAGCATATACGATGTTTTAACAGTGTGACAAATCCCAGTTTTGTAGGTATAGTATATCTTATTGAGTTGGGCACTACAACCTTCCTCTAGTTACACAGTAACCCTACTTTAATGTTAATGATGTACTTAACATCTGTAATATCTCCGCGCAAAAATTGCCAAATTTATATCCTTCTATTTGAATATATTTACTTCAGTCAAGTCACATGACTTGAACTATAAATAATTCCAACGGACAATAAAGAAAGTTTGTGAATTGGAAGCAAAGGATGTTATAATTCAATAGGAATAGACATACTTCCGGAAAGGAAAGGGCATTCATTCCAAGGGATTTAATTGTGAACATTCAGACCAGTTGTATACTTTATAAATTTGATTTTGTAATTGTATGCTATCATTAAGTAATTTTGTTGTTTTATTAGAGAAATTTAATTGATTGTTTCTTTCTGTTACTAGAATTTTCTAGGAAAAGGCTATTATGTAGCAACTGATAAATATATATTAACATCAGCTTTGAAGGTTGAGACAGACATTATCACTGGTATCACAGTGAGTCTGATAGGGCGAGTGGCGATACTAGTGTTAATGTTTGTCGAGACCTTTAAAACTGACATTATCTGTATTGTTGTCATCGGTTACTTCATAAAATACGTTAGACTTCACACTAACCGATAATTCCCAGTATCAGAGTCAGTTTTGATACTGACAATATCACTCAGTGAGATTAAAGGGAAAATGTTCAAACTACCGATAATGTATCTATGGTTTGTGATAGAAATGTCTTTATTGTGATTCCCTCTCCAAGATATGGTATGCTGGATACAACTTCATATAGCTTTGAAATCTACAGGAAACATGCATCTGGTCTTCTTAAGATTTCTTCTACTAACTGAACTTAACTGCCAGGATATAACTGAAATATATATGAGCTACAGAGTGGCATTAAAGACTAGTATGATCTTTACCCCCCAATTCTAATACTACTGTACAAAAAGTAAACAATTTCCTAAATAAATGTATATACGTCAATGTTAAAAACCCATGACAAAAATAACCACATATTGAAAATAATAAATTTCAGGTGATAGGAGTTTTAATCTCCTGAAGAAAATCCTCAAAAACAATGGAGACTTGGCACTTGTGTCAGATTCTTGTAGTAATTTTATTGTTTGAATATTCAGCTTCACAGACTAATCGTAAATATGTCTTAGAATATATGTTATTTGTTTGTTTGATGGTGCTTAGTGCCACTTTCAACAATATTTCAATAATATATTATATCATAGGGGTCAGTTTTATTGGTGGAGGAAACCGGAGGACCCGCGGACAAAACCACCGATCTGTCGCAAGTCACTGACAATGTTGTATACCTCACCCTGATCAAGATTCGAACTCACAACATCAGTGGTGATAGACACTGGTTGCATAGGTAGTTGTAAATCCAACTATCATACGATACAAATTTGTTTATAATATAAGACTATGGCGGGATGAGTTTGTTAAGAAAGATGAAAACGATTACACAATTTTTATTAAACCTAGAAGTATGAAAGTATAGTGGAGAGATCGAATCTGATCTCAAATACGAAATAATCAAGTTATATATCAAACGTTTATGCTATTTCTTGGAAGTCCACATTGCTCTTGATGGTATAGCCATGTCAAAATATAGTATGTAATTGTAGTAGTTAACTAAATATGAGAAAGCATAACGCTGATTGTTTACTTCTTTACCCGCGATGTGAATGTTACATTATGAATGTTTAGTAGATAAATTATTGTTCATTTATAACAACTCTAGAAGGTAACGAGCACATGACGAAACATATACTGTGAAAGTTCTTTTATTTGTTGGCACCAATTTTCATGGTTTCTACAAAAAGCATTGATCTCTCGGTTCTTGAGTTCGTGGTAACAAACACTACAGGAAACAATTAATGGGAAAAATACATTTCGCTGGATTTTTATTTGCGTGGTTTAAATGGACCACGAAATCAGCGGAAATTGAAACCCCACGATTAATTATGATTTCACAGTATATAGATATTAATTAATACTCGGCGTTGATATCATGCGAACTGCACTTTTGATGAAAACAATGATTATCCAACACGAAATATTAAAAAAAAAATGATATAATACGTTATAAAGTCACATCAAATTGATTTGTAATTCTTAAGATTTTCATGTACCAATTTTGTACAAGAAAAAAATGATACAGAAATATTAATTTTCCAGCATTTATTGAGAATATAGTGTCACCCACATGTTTCGCTTATGGAGTTCTGAATTAAACAAAACTGTCGACGTAATCATATAACTAAGTATAAATTTAGATTTATCAAACAAACAAACAAAAAATAAAAATTATTTAATACATATGAATCCTACATCATAATTTTCCACCTGTGCCTTTAAAAAGAAGCTTCAGCAAAAAACAAAAAAATAATTTATTCTTTCTTTCAAACTTCAAATCAGATTGATATGGTATAATAAAACTGTTTAAAGAAGGAATATATCTGAAGAAGCTCTCAAGTAGAATACAAGTCATACCTCCATGTCCATACATTTACACGTGATTGATCATTCTATGAAGATGTTATTAATCTTCCCCATGCTGATCGCGTAATAGATCAGAGGATATGCCCCCCAAGTTCACCTATAGCTCAGCGATCACCTCTTATCTTGGATGGATCATAAACGGAGACGTCTTCTTACCTCAGTCACGAGGGCCCACAAAACCGTCTTTACTGAAAGTAGTCAGCATACAATGCTAGAACCATGTAAACAGACCATAGATATTCGTACCACTTCCATTAACATCCAGAAAATGCAGGTACCAAGGTATCTTCGAATGTACAAAGGAGGACTATAAACCTGGGTTATCTATTGAAGATCGTGCATATTTGGACATTATGAATAGACAATTCACTTACCTTGGACCAGAAGTGAAATTGGTTGCACCTATTAAGAAACTCCGCGAGCCTATCCAAAATAATCATCCAGTAGCGTTACGTTGTGCAAAGTCTTTGGATGCTTCTCTACACAAGGGCGAAAAGAAAAACATGCAGAAAATATATGATAATCATTGTACAGAATTGGCTTCACATTTCCCACCAGACAAGAAACGATGCTACCACCCCTTGATTGGTGTCTATCACCCACATAAACTGGATCAGATTCGTGGTGCGTTTAATTAAGCGGCGAAAAATGAAAGGGTATCCTTAAATGGTCAACAGATGCAAGGACCAGATCTCCTTGGAGTTCCTATGTGCTTTAGGAAAAATATGATAGCCGTAGCATCCGATATTCAACATACTTTTAGTATGTTCCACTGTTTTCTGGTACGTGAAGACCATGAGGACTACCTCCGGTTCCTGTGACACTAATATAACATTCTAGAAAATCTGCTTGTTACATATCGGATGAGAGCACATGTGTTCGGCAGTCGACCTTCGATATCAATGCGATGTATGGACGTCGACGCATTCGTGATATGGTGGAAGAGAGTCACGGTCAGGATGTAAAGAACTTCATAGCCGACCACTTTTACGTCGACGACAGCTTGATATCATATGTTGACTTGGACTTCGAGAAAGACCAACTTGCGCACTGTAGTTTAGGTCTAGTATGGGATTTGCGAACATATACCTTCAATTTAGGCATTTATCATGAAAACAAGCCTGCTACTCTTAGAGGTATTCTATCTACATTAAACAACCTTTACGATCCTTTGGGATTTATTCCACTAGTCACGGTACATGACAAAATTATTCTCCGCAAGGTCGTCTCGTCCACCCTTGGCTGGGATTCACCTTTATCTGAAAATTGGATTGAATTGAAGAATGGAGTACACGGTGGCTCAGACTACCGGAGATTTTTCGCATTCATCGTGTTATCATTCCTAACCTTATTGACACTATCCATAGATAACTTTTGATCTTCTGCTATGCATATATATAAGGAATGCATCCGAGGAAGCTAGTACAGCTGTGTGTCATCTGCATTCGATGTACGGCGAAGGTTCTACAGCAACATTATTTGTTCCTGGGAAAGCAAAACTGGACATACCATACCTAGGCTAGAATTATGCGCAAGGTTCTTATCTGTTGCAATTGCTGAAGAACTGTTGAGCACTAAAAGATAAACTTTGATGACATGAAGTTCTTCAGCGAAAGTCGTGTAGTATTGGGGTATATCAACAACATTATGAAACGATTCTTCGTATACGTTGTCAATCCTGTAGCACGTATCCGCAACAACAGCAAATCATCACAAGGGTCTTATGTTCGCAGCGAGGTTATTCTAGTTGACGTAGGTACCTAAGGTATTCATCCTTGTGCCATGCATACTAGCTCCTGGCTCCTCTGCCCAAAGACATCAAGTCTACCTAATGTTGCCAAATCGTGATTGCCCTTTCGGTTGCTCTAACTACCTAATGTTGCCAGGTTCTTTGGATTGTATAATCTTGATTGCCCTTTCGGTTGCTCTAACTACCTAATGTTGCCAGGTTCTCTGGATTGTCTAATCCTGATTGCCCTTTCGGTTGCTCTAACTACCTAATGTTGCCAGGTTCTCTGGATTGTTAAATCTTGATTGCCCTTTCGGTTGCTCTAACTACCTAATGTTGCCAGGTTCTCTGGATTGTTAAATCTTCATTGCCCTTTCGGTTGCTCTAACTACCTAATGTTGCCAGGTTCTCTGGATTGTTAAAACGTCATTGCCCTTTCGGTTCCTCTAACTACCTAATGTTGCCAAGTTCTCTGGATTGTCAAATCTTGATTGCCCTTTCGGTTCCTCTAACTACCTAATGTTGTCAGGTTCTCTGGATTGTCTAATCCTGATTGCCTTTTCGGTTGCTCTAACTACCTAATGTTGCCAGGTTCTCTGGATTGTTAAATCTTCATTGCCCTTTCGGTTCCTCTAACTACCTAATGTTGCCAGGTTCTCTGGATTGTCTAATCCTGATTGCCCTTTCGGTTGCTCTAACTACCCAATGTTGCCAGGTTCTCTGGATTGTTAAATCGCCATTGCCCTTTCGGTTGCTATAACTAACTAATGTAGCCAGGTTCTCTGAATTGTTAAATCTTGATTGTCCTTTCGGTTGCTCTAACTATCTAATGTTGCCAGGTTCTCTGGATTGTCAAATCTTGATTGCCCTTTCGGTTGCCCTAACGTTTATCATCTACATTTGAAATAACTAATTGATCCATTTTTTGGCATTATTCATCCTTCTTATTGACCCGGACGATGATCAGGAATTTTGTAGTCCAGAAATAATATTTTCGATAAATTGATTCTCACAATTTTCTGACGGATTGGTCGGCGCAATGACATATGTTCGTGAGTTCATTAAACGTCGACATTCTTCAACGCTAATCGAAAACCCTACTGAATTAGTAGAAAACACAGAAACTTTGAGTAGCCCGGGTGGCTCAATGAGTTAGGTCGCTGGATCTAACAGTTCATACAAGCCTATCAGCAATACGGCGTGGATTCGTGCCCGGCGTTGTAAATGACAAAAAGGGTGCACTCGACTCGCAGTCGCAAGTGATAAAGTTTACCAGTTGTTTGCCTATGGACGGTAGTTCTCTCCGGGTACTCCGGCTTCCTCCACCTCTAAAACTGGTCGCCATGATATAGCTGAAATATTGTTGAAAGTGGCGTTAAATAGCAAAAATCAATCAATCAATCAATCAATCAATCAATCAATCAATCAATCAATCAATCAATCAGAAACATTGATTATTCAGAGCTTACAACAAAGCGTGTATCATCAAGAAATCAGTTGTCTTCTAACATCTAAACCACTTCCAAGTAATAGTCCCTTTTTGAGACTTGATCCATTCGTCGACAAAGATTGGCTCATCCTTGTGGGTGGACTCTTGAAACATTTCAATTGAGACGAACTTTTTAAGAAACTAATCATCATACCAGCGAAACAGCATGTGGCAACTCTTATCCAGAAATATTATTGTGAAGTCAAACATCAAGGGCGTCATTTGACAGCAGACACGTCCGCTCATCCGCCATTTGAATTGTCGGTAGAAAGCGATTTGTGTCATCACTACTATATAAATATGTTACGTGTAGAACACTCAGAAAAAGAGTTGATTTTCAAAAGATGGATGTTATACCAGAAGAACGGATTGAGCTTGGATTACCTCCTTTCTTGTATGTCGGTGTAGATGTGTTTGATTCTTGGGGGTGGGGTGTCATATGCCGTAAAGAGGAGGTTCGACTAACAGAAAGAGATGGGCATAGAGGTAGTCGAGGAAATGTCAGCATCATCATTTATCAACGCCCTTCGACGATTTACAGCGGTACGCTTTCATGTATTTTGAAATTTTTAAACCTTCCGTCAATAACGATACGCAGGAAATTCAACTAATTTGTATTTCATCAATCTACATTATGTTGGCATGTATGGAACGCCAGTCTGGATATTTTATATTGTGAGGTAGCACAAGTATACCACTAACACCAACACTGAAGACTACTCAGCTTACAAATGTCCAGTAGTCCCCCTCTTATAAGGCCACTCCCACGCAAGACCTTTCTCTTATAATACCATATTTCAGATGATTTGAGATAGTAAAACATTACTTATCTTTCCTCCTCAGGAGAGGCCACATTTCTTCCATTGCAGAATGTATAGCTTTATTAGAGGGGGACTTCTGCAACATTACCTAAGACATAAGATAAAATACATGTAACTTTGCATATGTATGTATAACGTAATAGGTTAAAAAAAAAGTGACAGGTAAATGGTATATATAGTAGAGTTTGGCGGAGGGGTCTAGATGGTGCTGCAGTGTATCTAACTCTAACACTTTTGGGTTAAAAATTTCGTAGGGATCCAATGAGATAGTTACATTGTTTTGTTATCATTTGCTTGAGATGATTCCTATAGACGTTCACACACATATATAAAGCTGACATACTTGCTTTATATTATACAACAATCCATCAATATTTTTAACCATTTATAGCATGTGAATCCCAAGCTGCTGATACAAATGGAGGCACTCCTACTATTATTGTTGGTTTGCAAGAGGCTAGTCTTGGAGGTATGTTAACTTTTTTTTATCTAGAAATGTTATTTTAATTCCAATGATCAGATACAATTGTACAATAAGAAACAAAAGCTAAGCCAATCAGAAAGAACACCACACAACATAAGCAAACCTTGTAGTTGTTTAACTTTGTTTATTGATAAACCATTCTTTGCCATAATTGTTTTCACCTGCTTTCCCAACAGTCAACTATAGAAATATTTTCTATTTATTCAAACACATTCTTTCATAATTGTCCGAATCCAGTTTTACTTGTCCAGGGCATCGGACAAATGGGTTAGCGTGAAGACTGTAAACATGAAAATAAAATAAAAAATAAAATTAAACAAATTCATGAGTATCTTTTCTTTGTACCTTGAAATAAAAAAGGATTTTCCTAAACATTACCAGTAACCATGTTTTATGTTTTATTTTAGATCTAGCTCAAAATCCTGATGCTTATATAGCTGATACAAAAATAAATGGTATTCTAGGAGGTTCAATCTCTTTAACTGGGATAACACTCGAAATATCTGCATCTGTTGGTACACCAAGTGGTATTGACGTGACTCAACTGTTTTCATTAGAGTCACGTTCAATCACTCCTGGGAATGGGTTCTCTCAAAGGGCTTTCATCAGACTGGTCGAACCTTTAGACAGAGATGTGAGTTGATTTGATTTAATCTTTTTTTCCGCTTTTTATGGTTTTTTTTTTTTTTCAAATAAAAATCTTTTTTTTTCTTTTCATTTTTGTATATAAAAATCACTTTCCCTCTAAAACAAAAAGGTTATTATTGACGAAGATGGCATGGCTGTAGCCTTATGCAAAATATTTATTCTTGGTGATATAAAAAGGAGACGGATCAAGAGGAATCTTGCACACATATCGATTGGGTGCAAGCTTAAATAAGAAGACGCTCAAAATGTTGGTAATTTGTTACATAATGTTTTTTTTCTAGAATATCCTACTAATAGAAATAAACAACCAACAATCAAAAAAGTTTCTCTACTTTAATAAAATAACCAAGTTTCTTAATGATAATATACAATTACAAAATTAATTTTAACAAGTTTACAACTGAACTGAATGTTCACAGTCCCTTTTAATGAATATCCTTTTCCTTTCCTATGAAATTTAATTTCAATTGAATTATAATATCTTTTGGTTCCAATCCACAAAGTTTCCTTATTGTCCACTGTGATTGTTTATAGTTCAAGTCATGTGACATCACTGAAGTAAATATATCCAAATACAATGCTATAAATTCCAGCTGTTTTATAAATTCCAAATTTCAAATTTCTGACTGACTACTCTTTAATTCGCTCGCTCTTATATAGTGTGTAAAAATATCTCGAACGTCAACGTAAAACCTCAAGGTCAAATATTTTTCCTATTTTTGGCAACAAGAACTTTCTCACCAGGTCTAAATGATGTTATCCTGGCATCCTTACCATACCACTGTTTCATTTTAATTTGGCTTTGTTTCAAATTTTCATGTGCAATTCCACATGTCCTTGTAAGTTTATGCTTAAAACCTGACACATTATCTAAAATATCAATATCATTATTTTCACAAAGCCATTTTTCTTTTATGAGCTTTAATGGAACTCTCACAGAATGTCAAAAACAAGTTCAGAACTAAAATCTATAGATTCTTAAAAGGCTTCCTTTACTGCAAGCATTAGCTTTTGGACTGTCTAAACAGAATGTCCTCATCATATATTTGAGGTTTGGTGAAATCTTTCCAGAGCTCCTTGAGATTTAGGGTGATATATATATCACTTTGCAACCAAAATTTTCTTAAATGTATATTTGTAGAGGGGACATCTTTTAAAAAAAAATGTAAAGTGTATTTACTTGTGTATAGAGTGCACAATATATGCATATTGTGATGGTGCAACTGTTAGTATCATTTCAAGTCAGTTGTGTAAACAATCACTACGAAACTCATAGCATAGAGTAGTGAGGCGGTTTACACATCTGACTAGACATGATACAAACAATTGTATCAACACATGTATACGTTTATCTAACATTTGACTAGACATGATACAAACAATTGTATCAACACATGTATACGTTTATCTAACATTTGACTAGACATGATACAAACAATTGTATCAACACATGTATACGTTTATCTAACATTTGACTAGACATGATACAAACAATTGTATCAACACATGTATACGTTTATCTAACATTTGCATACAAGAAGAACCAAGTACATCTTATATCGCATGGGTTGTATCGAATGTTAAAATCCTGTCTTTCTATAGAATACATACTTAATGCTAGGTAAAAAGAAGTATTCATATACTGATATATCTGTAGCAATTTCAGCATAATCGTTTGTTTTATCCACTTATTGGTGGAGTATATTGTATTATATATTTTGTATTTTTTTGTACATAAGGGTAATAAGAAAATTACCGAACTCCGAACAATCTTCCAAAGGGAAAGGCAAAACTCATAAGTATACAAACAGACAAAATCAGTCAACAACCGGAAAACTGGGAAAACCTAGATAATTAAGGCCGCTGTATTTCTAACAATTTCAGGGTACGACCCCAACAACTTTTGATGATTTAGATGTAATAGAATTCCAAATCAAGTGTCAACAAGTGGTGAGTTGTTACTATTTATAGTTTTTCTATACAAAGCTAATACAAGTAACTTTATTTGATGAAATTACATTTCTTTAGGTGCGGTCACACAGTATAACTTGCCATCAGAATTTCCATTCGATTTTTGCTTTCGACACACTTTCGTGTTACTCGATCTTTAGTTGTATGTGTAGTGTTTTGTAGATCGTTGTTTGTCCTTTACTCCTTTTTAGCTCACCTGACCCAAAGGGTCATGTGAGCTATTGCCATCACTTGGCGTCCGTCGTCCGTCCGTTAACTTTTTCATATTTGAATCTACTCCTCTGGAACAACTGGGCCAAATGGAACCAAACTTGGCAGAAAACATCTATATAAGGTCATCTATAAAGTTTCTTCATTTCGTCCCATTCTGCCAACAAATATGGCCGCCAAGGGCAATTCTTGTTTCTGATTGGCTAATGTTAAAACAAATCTTCTCCTCTGAAACTGCTTGGCCAAATAGAGCCAAACCTGGCAGGGAGCATCTATGTAAGATCCTCTATAAAACTTCTTCATTTGGTTCCATTCGGGCAACAAACATGGCCGCTGTTACTAAAAATAGAACATATGGTAAAATTGAAGATTTTTGGGTAATAACTCAAAAACCGTTAATAATATCAAAAATCTGACACGCGGTAAAAATGATCAGCACAGCAAGATCTACCTACCCTGCACTTTTGAAGTAAATCTGATTACCCATCTTGGAGTTATTGCCCTTTTTTCATCAAATTTTTAAAATTTTAATAGTTTTCGTCCTTTATTTAAAAAACTATGAGAGATGGATGTTAAGTTTAAATTGCAAAAATGTGCAGCATGTAAAGATCTACTTACACTGCAATTTTAAAGTAAATACCAATACCCATGTTGGTGTTATTTCCCTTTTTTTATCAAATTTTCAAAATTTTAATACTTTTCGTCCTTTATTTCAAAAACTATAAGAGATAGATATTAAGTTTA
>MJUT01003387.1:138886-182274 GCA_002080005.1 Gigantidas platifrons
ATATTTTAGCTGAAATTTTAGTTTTGTGAATAATTCTTACCTGTTGTACGGCGAAATATCGAAAACTTGCTCAACTGGTCTACATCGCCAACAAAGCTTCAGAAAGGTACATTCAATTTCTAGCATCATAGATTGCGTAATTAATCTATGACGCCACAAAGCTTATGATGTTTCCCCTTCCAGAGGAGGAAAAATGAACTTTTTTCCTCATTTCGATTTTCCGAGAGAGGATATTTTAGTTGAATCAAGTTTCAAGATGTTACCGGTCTACAGAGTAAAACATGCCTATAACCCCACGGAACAACGATTCTCTTATGTAGAAAACGGAAACAAAACTAATTCTTTTTAATCTGACTATAAAATGAACATCAATAAATAACAAAGCATAAGTATTAAGTTTTTGTTCGGCTATTTTATCATTTAATTTAACATTTCAAGAATGTTGCTTAATATATAACAAAACGTCACCAACACCGTGCTGAACGTCAATACACAATGACATACATGATGATACGGTAAAATTATGGAACATCTTTTGGAAATTATACTCTTTTGTGTGTTCTGATGAAGTTGGGAGGAGAACCGCCGAACAGATATTTTCCGAAAGTAAATCATTTATTGACACATTTCTTAAACTGGGTTTAACGGAGCGAAAAGGATATTCGTGTACAAATGTGACCCCTTATATGCACTGCTTAGTGTACCATGTACCATACTTTATTTTTCATTTTGGATCTCTTAGAAAATTCAGCGGCCAACCTACAGAAAAAATAAACGACAATATTAAAGCAGTATACCATCTCAAGACAAATCACCACGACTGTGCCGTTGATGCAATTAAAGTCCAGAAGCGTCTTGAATTAACAACTGATTTTGGAAGATCAAAAAGAAATTATAGCAAAGCAGATGACGACTTTTGGGAATATGGAAAATAGGAACTCCATGCTCGGAAAAGACGACAGATTCTGCAAGAAATCGATATTGCAAATGTTACGTACACCAAAAAGACGTTCCCAAATTTAGACGAAATGACTGATATTGAACTAAAACAGAAATTAAAGGAATGCGGAATTGCTAGTAAAGTTCGAAAGCGTGAAAAGTTAATTGCCATGTTGAAGAATGTATTATCATGTGATCAATCTTCATAAAAATTTAATGTTTTATTGTGTTAAACAGTCAGAACTTTCCAATATTTTTTTCAAGTAAACCTAAATTTAAGGTGGAAGACCTAGTACAATTTTCAAATCATCTCAACATTTTTTTTGTATTAACTATTTTTATACACAATGTAATTTTCGTGATAACTAAACAAAATAAAATGGTAGCTGATAATGAATAAACCCATTAGATCAGTCCCGATGTTTAGGTTATTTCAATCAATATGAGAGTATATGGAGTTAAAATGCATTTTTTTTTGTCCATTTTTGATAATTCTATAAATCTGCATTTTCAGCTTTTAGAGCTTGAAATAAATGTATTATTAATGTCATTTTTTACAATGTAAAAGAACAGGCAACTCATCTTCCATGGCATATATAACAAGACATGAACAGTCTGTTTTGTCTTTCAGCACACGACCTTTATTATTTAGGAGATTGTGCTAACTTATTCTAAGTTTAGTTATTAATTTTCTCTTCCACAAGTTAGAAAAGGATATATATATATGATTCTAAGTGAAGCTCTTGTTTAATGTTTTTTTGTTGTTGTTGTTGTTTTTGTTTGAAATACAATTATTCGTTCACAGCTTTAAGCATTATTCACATATAAAATACCCGCCCCCCCCTTTTTTTCCATCCGCTAAATTTCTTATTCGTTAATTCTGTAACATGTACATACATATTGTCAATAGATAGATATACAGCATGTGGCTGAGTCAGTAAACTATACTGTTAGATCATACAGAGATAACTTTTGACACATATCTGATAATTAGATGTAGATGTTATTAGATGCCACTCGTCATTTTGCTCTCCGGTCGTATTTGTACAATGTTATTGATATTATGATGTTAGCGACTGAATGTATAGTTGAATACTTTGCTATTAAATAATAATTTATTTTAGATTCTTTATTTATTATTTATTTTAAGATATGAATTAATATATTTGTTGTAGTGACTAAAATACAATTTGTGTTCTTGGATCAAATAATAACATCAAAATTGCTGTGATCTTGTACAAATACTTTTGATAATTTGTTTGGCTGATTAATGGTGTTTACCGCCACTTTCAACAACATTTCGGTTACATCGTGCCGGTCAGTATTTATTGGTGGAGGAAACCGGAGAAAACCACCGACCAGTGGCAAGTTACCGACAAACTTTATCACGTAATGTTGTACAGCTCGCCCTGATCGAGATTCGAACTCACAACATCAGTGTTGATAGGCACTGATTGCATAGGTAGTTGTAAATAAGTAAATCCAACTACCATATGATCACGGTCACGACGGTCTCTACTTTTGATCGAAGCGTATACATGTTGGATATATTCACCATCGAAAGGGAATATTATAATTTATAGTTTGCAAATTGTGTTCGTAGTCAAATATTGTATGCGAACTCTAAAGACGAGATTTTGATTGGTGAATTTCATTTTTTCAGTTATATCATGGAGAGTACAAATCATGTTTCAACGAGATGATATCCGCTTTGTACTATAGACAAACACGCTTAGTTGGATCTTTACAATGCTATCTCACTGGAACACGCTTTCGCTCGCTTAGTTGGATCTTTACAATGCCATCTCACTGGAACACGCTTTCGCTCCTTAATGCTGCGTGCTTAACAGAGAAGCAGCAAATACCAATTTTATAAGTCTTTGGTTGGACGCGAGAGGGACTCTAACTAGATACGATAACGTAACCCTCATTCCGCTTGTGCTCCATTTAGCACAAGCGGAATGAGGGTTACGTTATCGTATCTAGACTCTAACCTAACCCGCAATCGAGGCGAGCACGTTAACCATTACCAGGGCATATGAGAGAAAAAACGAAACAAAAAGAAACATACAAAATAACCTTATGTATAAGAAATATATACATGTACTAACCCCCAAAAGAAACTAACTTTTTTTTAAATCATTCGATAAATGACAAACAATAAATAATTGAAAATGACCGACAAATGAAATGTAGTATGCAGTTGGTGATTTAAGTGGGACAGGGGAAGTTACTTACAGAACAAATTAATTAAATTACGATGTGATGTGAAACTCTATATCTCTGTATATATTTACACAAACATGTATGCGATAATCCCGATTTATCAATTTGATTAAGAGTAACCTCCCTTTATTTAAGTACGAGTTGTCTCGCTTCAATGACACATATTCTGCCATATGATAAATATGAATTCAAGTAAGTGCATTTTATTGATAGTGATACTCCTTAGGAGCCACGTTTGTTGATATACCGTCACATGTATCGTTATACTAAATATATCGTGATATAGTGTCAATGAATTATATAAACAAGTGTCGTGTATGTGCCTGTATTTTATTAATTCGCATACTATTACTTCTGTTGTAATTTTCATATTAATTGTTTGAAAAAATCACAAAACAACACGTGTATTTGTGATGCATTATGGTCTATTGTATACATTTGTTCTCCGTGTGTAACTATAAATAGCACGGGGAAAAACCAACCGAATACATATTCACTAAATGAAATGTAAACACAGAACACGCTTTGTTTTGTTAACGTGATTATATATGTTTGCATAAAGCTGTTGCACCATTTCAATGTGCAATATTTTGCAGCTAATATTATATTAACATTTTTGCAGCATAAAAACATTGATATTTCATTTTTTTTTTTAGTTTCGGAAATAGATATTTATTAACATTTTCTACTTTGATTAATTCCGTTAAAAACATTATTTCTCTCTGTGTAGCTATAAATAGCACACGGGAA
This sequence comes from Gigantidas platifrons, assembly GCA_002080005.1. Taxonomy (NCBI): domain Eukaryota; kingdom Metazoa; phylum Mollusca; class Bivalvia; order Mytilida; family Modiolidae; genus Gigantidas; species Gigantidas platifrons. Next base: position 142,802 of record MJUT01003387.1, read on the forward strand.
AACCAGTGGAGTGCATTAAATCATTAAATAAAATGTCATCATGATACACAGTTTGCATTAATGACAATGTTACTATGCTGATGCATATTTGTAATTTATAAATACAGATTTTCATCCATTTCAATATGCAATATTTTACAGATAAAAAACTATAAACTTTTTCGCAGTTTAAAAACACTGATATTTCATTTTCTTTTACATTAAGAAATTGATATTTGTAAACACCATGTTCTACTACATTTAAGACATATTCAACTATATGTAATAAAAATCTTTGAAAAGGAAGACTTTTACCATTATAAATCACACTCATACTCAAAATAAGAGCATATAAATAAATTGTTTGCACAGTTATATTTATACATTTTGCATGACTACATTATTATATATTTCAATCTACCATCTGGTAATTTAACTCTATGTTGGAGCTTATACATTGTTTTTGTTTTTATTATTTTTTTTTATTACTTTACACGGTAAGATAAAAATAGATATGAGCATCAATAATGATACCTATTATACAGTTATTACACCTTGGCTTTTTTTGAGCCAATGTTCTTGTTTGTCTGTTCATCTTGTCTGTCAGGTGGAGTTGGAGGTGTATGACTTCTTACTATCTGTTTAGGTCCATGTGAGACTGGTGTTTTCATGAATGTTTCCATTGTTTTTTGTCCATGTTTCATTGTATTTTTTTTCCCACTTGCTTTTGACTTTTTGGTTGAATTGGTCTTAGAAAATGTTACTTTCTGTACGTTTTGTAACTCTTCAATATCATCAGTTGTACTTTCACCATCTTGTGTTGTATTGTGTATTTCTACAGTAGTTGTATTCTGTACAGTGTCTGTCTGAACATCTATGTTATTGTCCTCTGTATTGTGATCCTGTGTTTCACCCTCATCTTCTGTAATCTTATTTGGGCAATCCATCATTTTGTGTCCTGTTTTGTGACATGCTTTGCACACCCAGTCATTTGTACAATCATACATAAAATTCCCAGGAGATAGGCATTTGTAACACATTGGCACTTTGTCTGTTCTATTTGTATTGCTATTTTGTTGGTTGTGTGTAGAGAATTCTGGTTGACCACTATGGAATACAAGAGCCCAGTATTTACCAATTTGAAGTTTTCTTGGGATTGGGTTTAATGTTTTACTTATAATCAATCTGTCACCTGTTTCACAGTTGGTTAACTTTCCATCTACCCTAAGTCTCTCTCTGAATAACCCTTGAATTTCACAGCCCTCTAATGTTAGGGCGCGATGGATTTGTCCATCATCGGCAGAAAGTGGTACGTTTTTAACTTTTATCCTTATGGTGTCTGGTTGTGTTCTGCCAGGATTATATGGATTTTGTGCATGGAGAGGGATTTGCCTGCCACGCAAAACTAAGCCCTGCACCAACAATGACAGTCTGTCTTCCTCATTGTCCATATAAATGCGCCACATTTCCCGTATACGCTGTATACCCTTTATACATTGTGAGGGTACCCTTACTCCAATAGCCTTGTATATCTCGACATTAGTCAGCCACAAGGATCGCGCTGGTTTCATTGATGAACCAAAAACATCCTCGTCTTTAAGAAAGACTGGTTTTACCTTTTCACTGGATGAATTACTTTTTGTGTTTGTGTTTGTGTTTGTGTTTGTATTTTCGTTTTCTTTACCATCGTCTCTTACGATCTCCACGTAAGACACCATTTTTTCTTTGTTTACACTTTTTTCTTCGTCTAAAATGTCATTTCATACTTAATTTAAGTAAAACGGCAGCTGGACCTAGAAACAAAATAGTTAGTAGAACGAGAAAGTTGTAACACTAAATGTTGTAAAATATGGATATATGGCTCTAAGATGTACTTCCAGACAAAGATCCATACCATAATCGCGGGAGGGACCAAATGAGGAAAAAGGGGGGGTCCGGAATACGAGTGCCTGTGATTTCATACCACGTTACGGCACGTAGACTCTGGATCAATTGCTCAATTTGAGCCTCACTGAATTGTCCATTCAGGTACTGACTATTTGTAGACATAGCTAACTTTTTCAAACTAAATTTAAACTTTTTTCGGGAGTACTCACTTAGCAAACCTTAGCATACTAAGGGACACCAAATTGTGGTTTTATATGTAATATATAGTAAAAAATCGACTTGGTGACGAATACTGATGTCCATGGACTGTAGCTGCAACATACTTTTTGGAGGTCATTGTTTAATGTTTCATGAAACATTGTGTTATTCATTTGATGGAAACTTGTTTCTGATTTCCTGAAACATAATTTTGAAACATACCGTTTTTAAAGCAACAAATAATGATTTTGTTTTCTGGAACAATGAAGTGAAACATGTTCCAGATTCGCCTAAAAGAAATGCACCCCAGAATGCTTTAAAATCTAAACTTTTTGTTAGCTGCTCACCACATTATGTTTATCTGGGTTGATTTTTTACATTCGAACCTCAGTGCTACCTAGGTTATTTTTGATATTGGTATTTTACAGCCGTTTGTGCATCTATTTTTTTGTGCAGTGTTTATTTGAAGCCTTTACAATTGTTGATTTTTTATGTTCTGTTATATCATGCCTTTTGTTGACTATATAAAGTATTGAAAACTTATTAGCCTTAATTCCTATTGCCATAAGCTCGAATCCCAGTGGAACAAACCTGGATATGTCTAAATCTCATTTTGTATCCATCGTCAACTAATTCAATCAATTTCTGTAACAGGGGCGTGTTTGGATATGTCTCGCTTGGTGGTTGCCAAGCAAAAAGCTCACAGACAGACACAGGATCAAAAGTTATACTTTTTTATTTTTCAAACATCAAAGTTAGACTAAGTAGGCCATACTTTTTTCTCTTTATTTTTTTATAGTAGGCCATACTGTAAATATCCAATGGTTCCTTGAACTAATTGAAAAAGTAATTAAGCATTATATAAAACATTGGTCACCTTGACAAAGGTATGGTTATTATTTTAATTCTGCAGATTTCTTATCAAATTTTATTTGCAGAAGTTTGTCAATGTTTAAATACGATAAATATATCACACATAGCCTTATCATTACAAAATATACCAATAAAACATATCAATATAAAAATAAATGTCTACTTTTGACAGCCATGTTTCCAAAAGGGAGATAATTTAAACACAAATCGAACACACCCGTAAAACAATCTTCCCGAAAGAGTTCAAATCTTGGATCACGGCATATCATTTGCATTACTGTTGTTAACAGTAATTATCTGCTGTCAAATTTTTGCGATTTGCTAATAAATTCTGCTTTTGAGTGGATTTTTAATGTTATGCAGTTAATTTTTTTTAAATAAAGTGGCATATGAAGTAAAAATATTTAATCCAAAAATTTTATGATCTTGTGGTGTAATATTACTTTAAGTTAATGCAAAAGACTGGCAATAAAACATGTTAGAGTGAAACTGGGTGAAAAATGATTTTTAATTAAACAGTTTAAACTGATCAATATCAGAATTAATAGAATGTCAACTTACAGAACAGAATTATGCATTTCTAAATTATGAAATAAATATAAAGATATTAAAAATAGATATCAATGCACTAATTACATTATTGTACACATACCAACTTCAGCATACAATAAAGAACAAATTTGAAACATGAACCTAAAGAGAAATAACACATCAACCTTGTATATTCATTAGTTGTCGTGCCTGACTTTATATGTAATCAGTAATGTAATCGAAGACATTTCAAAAGTAATTATAATTTAATCAATTTAATTTGAACACTTCTGAAATTGTAATTGTCATTTAGTCATGAAAATTGAAAAGTAATTGCAATGTAATCAATTACATTTCAAAATAATTGACACAAAGTCTGACTGTTTTTTCAACCTTTTTTTCTGATGAGACTTCCTAATGAGCAATCATATGTTAAGAGTGATTGCTGATGGCTTACACAGTATAATTTCCAAATCATATCAATTATCTTACTTCTTAATCATAAGACTTTAGAAATTGCATTGAAATATTTGATTGCAATCATAATTATGACTATTATTGAGTTCATTGGCAACAGTTTTGGTTAATTTAATTTTGTATATGGTATATGCTTTTTTAAAAAGATTTTATAACACATTTTGCAGGGTTCAACAACATCAACATTTTTCTTGATGACAGTTGATGTTCAAGATATCAACGACAATAGTCCTGTTTTCACAAATACTCCATATTTAGCTAGTGGCAATGAGGTTTGTATTACGAATATACACAATATAGTTTTCACAAACACAGAAACTCTCCATACTTCAGCAGTGTCACTGAGGTTTGAGTAACAAATACAATGGAACCTGTTTTAACCGACATTTTCTTTGGATCAACTTTTGAGTTCGGAACAAACAGGTGTTCGATTAATGCAGGTTAAATATACAAAGATGTCCTACATTTGGACTTTTATTTATAGTTCTGTTTATACAAGATTCCATTTTATTCAGAGTTTGGCGTAGACAAGTTTTGCTGTATAGTAATGAGTTTCCATAACACAGAAACACTCCATACTTGATCAGTGGCAAAGAGGTTTGTATAGGAACATACGACAACAATCCAGTTTTCATAAAACACTCAATGAGTGTTACCTCAAACCGATATACTTGTAAGGATGGTCTATTGTATAAGATTTATGATATTCCATGTATGAATACTATCCAATATCCCTATATATCATAAATGTATAGTGCCTGTGCTTTAGGTCATATTTTTATTTATATGTTAGATTCACTGAGATAGTACGATACTACTTAATAGTCGCTCTCAAGAAAAGGCCACTTTTTCATTGGTGAAAGTGGTGGCCTTGTAAAAGGGAACAACTGTACATATTTTCCTTTTTTTAAATATGACCTATAGCAAAAAATAAATTGATAATGTTTTCTTTCCTTTAAAAGTTAACACCAGTTGGTACAACAGTGTTTAGAGATTTAACAGCTTCAGATAAAGATGCTGGTGATAACAAAAACATTTACTTTGCCATTGTTGCTGGGAATGCAGACATTGTAAGTTATGTTTGTTTTTACGCTATACTTTTGTTGATTATTTCCGATGTGCATGCTATTTACAGAGTAATCAATCACACATGACTGTAGACTGTACATATAATTATGATTTTATTTTGCAAAAACAACAATTTATTGAAATATCTAACAAGTTTGAACTCTTAACATGAAAAGAAAGTTTGAACAGTGATGGTCAACAATCCAGTTAATATCAACAAAATGGGCAACTACCTGTCACTTGAAATCATTGAACACAAAAAAATAACACGACATATATTGATGGAAATTCATGTCCAGTATTGAACATATACAATAATATGACAAGGTTAATCGACTAAAACTCAAAACTTCCTCCATTAATGATTTGATCTTAAAACGTCAATACAGATCTAAACAAATAGTAAAAAATCCTGCACAAATCCGCTTCCACTCAAGAAGGCAACACACAATAATGAAAGTTTAAACAGTGATGTCAACACTTTCACCAATATCAACAAAACAAACATGTTGAAATGAAACAACCCTGGAGTTGAATCACAAAATATGATGTTGGTTTTGAAAGTAGTGGGGTTTATCAGATAAAGATATAATAATTATATGCATTAAGATAAAATGAAACCTTCAATTTTTGTCAGTTAGTCTGTCTACAGTAATTGGTGTCAGTTAGTCTGTCTACAGTAATTTTTGTCAGTTAGTCTGTCTACAGTAATTTTTGTCAGTTAGTCTGTCTACAGTAATTGGTATATCATTGGGAATACCCATACAGCTTATGAAGAATAAACATGCATTGGAAGAGTTGACAGAAACAAAAAGTCATTTTTTATAAAGATAAAATATATTTTTTTATTTACAGCTTGACGGCTCTCAGAAATTCAACATTCCAAACACACGATTGGGTTTTGTTGTAATTCAATCATCATTGGATTTTGATGAGTTAAATGCTATAGGACAAACCTACTATATTCTCAATATTTCTGCCACTGTAAGTTTAGAATGTATTTGTAAATACAGTAGTCCCCTACTTATAAGACCCCTCTCACCAAAGGCCACCCCTATTACCAGATCAGATGTCAGGTCCCCTACTTATAGGACCCCTCCCACAAAAGGCCACCCCTATTACCAGGTCAGATGTCAGGTCCCCTACTTATAAGACCCCTCTCGCCAAAGGCCACCCCTATTACCAGTCAGATGTCAGATACACTGAAATAGTGGTGGTCTTATGAGATGGCCAATACTGTATATTCTTGTCATTTTGTTAATAGGAAATGTTTTTCTCACAAGAGACAATATAATATTGTTCCTAGAGATTCGTTGGTTCCTGACTACCTTTATGATGTAATAATTAACATGCTCACCTCTAGTGTGTTAGATTAAGATCAATGCCTGGCCTGGTTAAACAAAGGAAAATTGTATTTGCTTTTATATCTATATTGTTCTCAAGAAATAAGAAAGCTTACACAACATGCAAACTTTGATAAAAATTACTAACTGAAAAGTCGATCGAAGGAAAATGTACTATGTACAAACATTTATGGTAATCCGTTTTTGTGCAACATGAAAACTTTAATAATAATTACTTATTGAAATGAGGTTTTTTTTTTTTTTGCAAACATTTACCACAATCAGTTTTTATATAACATGTAAACTTTAATAATAATTATTAAATGAAATGTCAATGGAAGGTGTGCTTACTTTACAAATATTTACTGTAATCAGTTTTCATATAACATGTAAACTTTAATAGTAATTACTAATTAAGAAATTTGAAGAATTACATTTGTGCTATCCACATTCATTTACGGTAATCAGTTTCGTGGTAATTGTTTATTTTCAGGATCAAGCAACAACTATCTCTGACAGAAAAACAGCATACACACAATTGAGGATAGACATTACTGATGGTGACGATTTGCCTCCCATCTTTGAGGTGGAAAACTGTGTCAGAGTGGAAAACATCTGTTCTCATCCAACATACACCACTGAAGTAACATCTAATGCTATTGTAAGTACCTTATTCAAGTGGTTGATGTGCCGAAGGTTTTTCTTTTTTTAAAAACCATTTTAAATAGACATTTTACTACAGTTACAACCTCTAATTTGTTTCTAGTAATTATGAAGAGTACAATATGTAGAAGCATTGTTCTTTGATGTAAAGTTTTCAACAAATCATGGCTTCATAAATTATTTCTATTATGAAGAGTTTGAATCAGAATCCTATATCGAAGAATAAAGACGAACAGACAACACAATGACCAAAAGAAAACCGGTGATGAACTCAGGTGCTCCGGAAGGGTAATCAGTTCCTGCTCCACTAGAGGCATCCATCGTGTAAATCTAGTTACATACCCGATGATAAGTCATGAATGAGGAAAGGACTGGGAAGTGTCGAAAGATTGAAAAGCCAAATAAATATATAAAAAAAAATGTTTGGGAGCAAGAAAACCAAGGGCCTAAACAGAATAGCCAAAATCGGCTATGGTACCATACCTGAGGTATGTCTGAGGGGGTAGTACCTAATTTTATTAATTATTTCTAATATAATATGGTAGTAGGTTCGTTTTAGTAAAACTGAAAGAACAACAGTTATTCATCTTATTTTCCTCTATTTTGTGGTATTTTTTTATTTGTAAATTGTATCATTATGACGTCAGTGTATTTTAGTGCTACTGAAAGTCTTTCTTGCATGATACTTTCAAATGTGAGTTTCATTTACTTACTCAAGAAACAAACCAATTAAAACACTGTATCTGTTATATACTGTTCTGATTGGCTGATTTGAAGTACGAGTACAACACTCATTCTTGGAAGTTTTATTAACACAATGTCGAGTTATTTTGCAACATGTAAATTCATAAGGGCAATGAAGATTATCTATTAAGTGAATTATTATTTGGACAGAACATTAAGTTGAAATTTACAAAAAACATAGATATCAAATTTAGTGCCACGACGCGTTTCTGAAATAACCTTCATCAGTTACCTTCAAAGCCAAAATATAGGAAAGCCAAATAATTAAGAAAATCAAAAGATCTAAACATAATACCCCAAATCAGATAAGGTCACACATGACTGAAGCAGGAGAACCTTAGTTTTAATAATAATTACATGATTTAGGAACTGTAAATTTCAATAACAATTTATGTCTAACAAGACTGTCAGTACCGAAGCAATTCAAATTGACTTCATTATGATTTCAGGGTGGAATTTTAACATTGAGACCAGAGAACAGCCCATCACTAACAGCTGTCTTTGATGCACAAGATCAGGATACATTGAATGCCTCTATACTATTCACAGTTGAGCAAAGTAAGTGTTTTAGGGAATTCATTATAGAATCCATAGGCAGCTATATATTTATATGCACGTTATTAATAGTGTTATTACGAATTGTGTCGAAAAGAGTTTGAAGATACGAAAGAGGTCATCAGAATCCGTAAATCGAATACGACAGGCAACACAATGACCAAAAGAAAAGAGACAAAAGGACAAAAAAAGATCTACAAATCATTACACAGAAAACTAATACCAGTCAGTTCATTATATAACTAGGTCTGGTAGTCACTCTATGCCCTTGTAACCACATCGGTCACGTAATGGTTGCCGTGCTCGCCTCGATTTCGGTAGATCGTGGGTTCGAGCCCTTGTTGGGTCAAACAACAAACTAAAGATTGGTATTTGTTGCTTTCCCGCTAAGCATGCAGCATTAAGGAGAGAGAGAGCTAGTTGGCTCGGAATGAGAATAATGTGTTCGAGTGGGGCTACATGTCTACCCGAGGACTGTTGTTTCAGTGAGCTTGCACCATAAAAAATCCAATTAAGCGTGTTGGTCGAGAACAAAGAGGACCTCATCATCATCTCACTGAAAATTAACTTGTTCTCGCCATGATATAGCTGACAAAGTGTTGATTTGGCGTTAAACAACACTCACTCACTCAACCTATTCCTATGTAGATGAACAATTGTTGTACGTGACTATAAACTCAAATAAACAACCCGTTAATTCAACCCTTCTTTAACGTGGATGCACAACACAATATTTTTTACGAAAAAACATGAATAATTTTGCTATTATAGCTATACCACCTGGATATCAAAACATATTTACCATTTCGGGAACAGGAAGTACAGGCAAACGGTATACAGCATCCTTGTCTCAAGTAGCAGCTATTAATAGAAATAACATACAAGATTTGGAAATTGTTATAAAAGTAAGTAAAAGGCTTTTACATATAAAACGTATGTAGAAAACAACTGTATAATGACATCAACATTGAAACGGCTATGAAATAAATATAATGAAATGTGACTGTAATGTATCAAAAACCTCAGAAGTTACATTGTTTACTTAAACATTGTCTAAAAAACTGTTCAGGGGAGCAACCATCCAGTAGTTACACGTTTTAGTTTTTATCCTTCATAGGCGACAGAACAGACAACAGAGACCCGATACAGTAGAGCTGTAGTTAAAACTACTGTAATACAGGCTAAGAGCAATGATCCAGTAGTTAAAAGTGTTATTTTGTATCATTCATAGGCGACAGAACAGACAACTGAGAGATGATCCAGTAGAGCTGTAGTTAAGACTACTGTAATACAGGCTAATAGCAATGATCCAGTAGTTAAAAGTTTTATTTTTATTGTTAATAGGTGACAGAACAGACAACTGAGAGACGATCCAGTAGGGCTGTAGTTAAAACTACAGTAGTACAGGCTAATAACAACGACCCAGTAGTTACGATACCATTTACAGGATACATCAATGACAATTCACCCATTGGGTCATCCCTGTTGAGAGTAACAGTAACAGATGGTGATCTGGTATGTGTAAATAAACATCCATGTGTCCCTGTAATACATACAAGATACATTTAATGAGGGAAGAATATAGTCAAACTTAAGTTTGTTACTGGGAGATAATACTTTGATATGTTAATTAAATTTCTTATGTTACATGTATTAAGGTTGAATGAGAGGGAGAAGTATAATTACCTGTCCCAAGTCCTTTTTTTCTTCTTATTTAAGCCCCCACTGTTAACTTAGGCTTCAGGGGCATTAAGTTTTACCATTTCTGTACATCTGTCTGTCCGTAGGTACATCCCATATTTGGATTCTGCCCAATAACTTAAGTTCCTCTTATGCAAATCATATGAAATTTATACATTTATACACAATGCCAGAGACCATAAAAAGAAGGCCAAGTTCGATTAGGGACATTACCACATTTTCTGTTCTGCAGTTAAATTCCTGTTTACCTTAGCTGAAAGCGGAGCCATCCATGTTCAATGGATATATTCATCCATTTTATTTAAGATCAAAACATTAGTTTATTCATGACTGCTGTTACAATGTTCTTGGTAGTTGCAGCTTGACTACAAAGATTTCTGTTGTTAAACATCCAGAAGAGCAATCTTCATGATATGTAAATAATTTTAGGTTATTGTCAGTAAATCACAATTATTTATTATTGTGTCATATCAGTTAAAAGCTGATTCTTTCACATCAAACTATTACCTATTATACTCTTGTTTTTACTTCCACATTAAGTGCACATTTTGTTTACATATTTCGCGAAGAAAGTAATACCACATGTACTTTGTGTTTGGTAATTGAAATTTGTCCTTTTTGATTTACAAGAAAGGATATGAATAGTTATTGAGATTTATGGGTACCCATAATTCATAGTAAATTTGTTTTTTACTGGCTTCAGAAATACAAAAAAACATTAGAATGTATTTTCTTGAATCAATTATATATTTCTATTACAGGCACCTGGAGAAGTAGGACAGTATGATTTGACTATAGAAGGAACATCAGACTTTACCGTAACGACAGATGGATACATTATACTCAACACCAATTATCTTAATTATGAAGCAACGCATAGTTTAACCTTTACAGTAAGTTTTTGCATTATTCTTTATGAGGAGAGGAGATTGTGTAGGAGATATATAGGTGATGTCCTTTCACTATATTATTCAATGTTTGGTGATTTCGTTGATCGCATCTACCCCATTGAGCTTGAAATAAAGGATACCACAGATACAGATAGGTCTGCTTCATACCTTGATCTACACATCGAAATTGACAGTGAGGGGCGGTTAAGATCGAAACTTTAAGACAAAACAGATGATTTAAAGTTTCCCATTGTGAACTTTCCATTAATATGTAGCAACATGCCAGCAGCACCTGCATATTATAGAGTATACATCTCTCAGTTGATACAATATTCCAGAGCTTTTTGTTCCTATCAGGATGTCCTTGATAGAGGGTTGTTGCTAACAAGGAAGCTACTGAACCAAGGGTTCCTTTTGGTAAAGTTGAAGTCATTACTTCGAAATTTTTATGGTTGCCACCATGACATGGTTGACCGTTATAGAATATCTGTGTATAAATGACCCTTACTCTTAATTATGAAGCAACGCTCAGTTTTACCTTTATAGTAAGATTTTGCATTATTCTTTATGAGGAGAGGATTTTGATTGTTTTTATTTTTTTATTTTTGGTGTTTTAACGCCACTTTCAGCAATATTTCAGCTATATCATGGTGACCAAATTTAGTGGTTGAAGAAGCCTGAATACCCGGAGAGAACCACCCGACCATGGGCAAGCAACTGGTAAGCTTTATCATTTGTGACTGCGAGTCGAGTGCACCCTTTGTTGTAATTTACAAAGTTAGGCGCGAACCCTGCCGAATTGGTGATAGGCTTGTATGAATTGCTAGGTAATCCAATTACCTAAATCATTGAGCCACCCGGACCCTATGCATATATTGGATAATGTATTCTGATTTTATTATCTTTTTAAGGCAGAAATGAATTTATCACTAACAATTTGATTGAATTGATGTTACATTTTCAAAAAGTGAAAAAAGATAATGAATAATTAAGCAATCAATATTCAATTTTTTAAACAATATATGTTAAAATATTATTTTTGTATTGTTTTCCAGATTCGAGCAACAGAAATGGGAACAGCGAGTCCACGAAATGGAGCTACTAATGTAATTGTTATGGTCAGAGATCTGAATGACAACCCACCAGTGTTTACCTCAACAAGTTATGCTGTTAGCACTGCTGAACAAGACTACTCAACCAGTCCAAAGTTGTTAGTTATAGTATGTATATATTAACCAAATTAAATCAACTTTGTCCTGCGGCCGCATCAGTGGAGCAATGGTTAGCGTGCTTACCACAAGTGCGGTAGATCATGTGTTTGATCGCGGTCCGATCAAACTAAAGACTATAAAATTAATATCCCTTGCTTCTCCGCTAAGAACACATCATTTAGGAGTAAGAACAAAGACTGGTTGGCTCAGAATTAGAATGTGTACGAGTGAAGCGACATGTCTACGAACGGACTGTTGTTTCAGTGAGCTGACAAAATTAAAACCAAACTCATAATGGTGATCTAGTACTAGTGCAAAGCAGACACCATCAGCATCCTCTCATCAAAGTGTAACTTGTTCTCGCCATGATATAGCTGAAAATTGCTTATTTGGTGTTAAACAACAATCACTTACTCACATAATTTTGTCTTGCCTTGATGAGATATAGGTGTTCTTTTTTAATCGTCGTGGTGACAGTATTAACAATCGTTAAGTTTGGAATTACATCATCAATTTGTCAATTATGTTGGTTCCTAACTACTCCATGATAGCGGCCACAACAACCAAGTAAATCAAATCAAAAGTTCGGAGAACTTATCATAAATAATGTTACAAATTCCTTGATGTATCCTGGTGTTGCCGGTTCTCAATAGCGTAAGAAACATTTCTCACGTGTGTCCCATAGAAATAATAAATTTTTACAAAATTGTTTTGTTTATTTGGCAAAACTAGTTCTTTATTTCTACCCAATCTAAAAGTTCTACTTCTAGAAGTTACGCAGAAAACATAATTTTCTGACATTTTGTGTATTACGACACCAGTTCTCGATAAATGTGTAAAATCAATTATGAAGGGCATGTAAACTTACTAATACAAACTATAGGAAAAAAGGAAACAAATGTATTTAAGATATTTGCAAACACCAAGATTATTGATTTCAACTATACATGTAAAATTAAACATGTTTGCAAAGGTGTTCCATTGGGGTTACACAATATAGAAATAACATTGATATAAAGATAAAACTGATAAAATATGACCCTAACGGTGTTCCAAGTTTTTTGTTCCTGAACATCGCCACCTGTATATTTTCGGTTTTTTATGATGTATACGTACTTAACCATCACTGATTTATGTTAAAACGCTCACGCGCATAATTATCGAGAACAGGTAACTATCGAGAACAGATGACAGGACGATATTTAAAATTTCAGATAAATGCTTTTCATTTCAAATAAGGAAGTTGGGTTTTAAAAAACTTTAAATTGTATTCCAAATTTTTTCACATAAAACTTTTGAACTGCGTTTTTGTTTGTAGGTTGTAGCTAACGACCTAGATAGCAATGCTAATGGTGACATAAAGTTTTCGATTGTGAATGTAACAAGTGGTGGCATGGGAAAGTTTTACATTTCTAAAACTTCAGGGGCTGCAAATCCACAAACAGCTGCCATTAGCATAAATGGCAGTGTGATCGAGGGAGAAATTTATGTCATTATTGTCAAAGCTGAGGATTCTTCAACAACAGATAAAAGGTAATTATTACAATTGTAGTGTCAGATTTTCTGTTTTTATATGGCAGCAGAAACTGATTATACTTGAACAACTATTTCCTTCGTGAAACGCTCGTAACGACTGTAAAATTAAGCAGTTATTTATGACAGTCCGTTGTTTTAACATAAGTACATCATATATTCAGGAATTATTTACCCTGATTGTAGCGCAGCTGAGCAAGTGGTAAAATATATGAAAATATTAGGACTACATAAATTACTTTCCACGGATGTAAATGTGTGGAATTTAAACCAAAACAGATTTTGACAGGAAATACTGTACAACAATTTACACAACATGTATAGACAAAGATATAATATAACATCAGATCACCAAGGGACGGTATGTTTTTATCTTTCTCAGGAGTACAAGAATACCTGTTCAGGTAGATATAACAGGAACAGGAACCAGACCTCCTGTCATTCCAGCATCTGTGTACACCTTGTCTATTAGTGAGGGAACACCAATTGGTACATCAATATTTACAATACCTGCAAGTTATAATTAACACTTGTATGATTATTTAACCGCATCGGTGGCGTAATGGTTAGCGTGCTCGATCCGAGTGTGGTAGATCGTGGGTTCGAGCCCCGGTCGGACCAAACCAAAGAATATAAAATTTGTATCTGTTGCTTCTCTGCTAAGCACGCAGTATTAAGGAGAAAGAGCAAATACTGGTTGGCTAGGAATCATAATAATGTGTCCGAGTGGAGCGACATGTCTAACCGTGGACTGTTGTTTCAATAAGCTAGCACTATAAAAATCCAACCCAGCATGTTGGTCTAGTACAAAGCGGACATCATCATCATCTCATTGAAAATTAACTTGTTCTCGCCATGATATACCGGTAGCTGAAAATTTTTTGAATTGGCGTTAAACAACAATCACTCACTCACTAACTTTCATGATTATTTGTACCAAAGAAGGAGCCTAGGTTTTTTAGTAATTGTGTATCAGTTCACACTTACCTGTAAGTAATATTTATTGCTCTTTCGTTGGAGCAACCGAGGTGTTGATTCCACCTTCTAGTGCAGTCCCCTCCATTTAAGATATGATATAATTTACCAAAATATAGAAATTCCAGTTGTATACTTTAGATATCCTACTTGTTTCTATTTCTAGGCTACTGATCCAGAAGAGTCAGCCTTGGTATATGCCATTACAGGAGGAAGCAATAGCGATTTTACAATTAATACCACTACGTATGTTTGAGATTTGCTAGTTTAGAGCTTTTTTTACAGAGATGATCTGACCTGAATTCAATACTATACACCTGGTTTTTTTTTCTCTCTAAAATTTTCGATGAATAATAGATTTGCTTATTGCCAAATGCAGAATGATTGATTTAATATGTATCCGTGATTTGGGGTAATAATTATTAGTTCGTTTTCTTATTTCTGTGTACCCTCTTTCAACAATATATATGAGAACATTGGCATTAAATGAAATGACTGCTTCGTTAGTGTAATGGATAACTTACTCGATTCTAGGGCATTAGATTGTGGTTCAATCCCCACTCTGGTCAATTAAAGACTATAATATTTGTATTTACTTTTGCTTCTAAATAAACAACATTTAGGAGTAAGAGCAAAGACTAATTGAAAAGGAGTAGAATGTTGCAGAGGGGAGCGACATGTTTCAGTGAACTAGCACTTATAAAAATTCATCTGAGTGTGTTGGTCTACAAATCAGACATCATCTTGTTCTTGCCACAATATAGATGAACAATTGCTGACTTTATATTAACAATTACTCAATCACTCACTCATTCAGCGCAGAATTCTTCTTTTTAATGCTTCCATAATTTCTACAAATCGTTTGGACTTTGAGTGTACCCGATGAATGTTATATTCTGTGAGTGGAAATCAAATGTGGTATGTACAGACGATCGAACGGACGAATGTACGAGCATAGAAAAAAAATGTAGTCTGGGATACAATACAGTGCTTTAAATCAAACCTTTACCATGGCTCCTGTATTTGAGGAACTTGGATGAACCTTTAACATGATAACAAAGACAAATTCCCATGTTATACTTAATAGAGAAAAAATACTGAACATTTTGAGGGTCAAATTTTTGGGTAACAAAATTTAGTTGATAAACAATTTAGTGGTGTTAACCCTTTTGTTATTTCAGTGGGATTATTACAACACTTCTGGGGTTAAATCGAGAGACAGAGCCATCATACACTTTAGGTTTAAGAGTTACAGACAATACACAACTTGTAAGTATTCTTTTTATATGTTAAATATATATCAATACTATAGAGAGATTGAGGTTATCAAGTTTTGATTAATAAAAATAAAATATATTTCAGCAAGTTGCAAATAACCCCCGAGAGTTTCTAGTACATTTTATCAAAGAGAGTACAGTTATATACCAAAAGTGAAGATAATTTCAAGATGGCTGCCAACTTCAAATAAACTACACCTGGGATTTCAAATCTTTGCAACAATATAGATACAATATAAATTCACTTACCCTCAGCTTTAATTACTTGTTTCCTACGCTTGGAAATTGATTTATGAAGGTCCTGAATATAATCAATGGGTATGTCAGTCCATTTGTTGCGAATAGTAGTTGACAGCAACTGACGTGATGTGATGTTTTGAACATGTTTTTGTAGTTCATGTTTAATTTAATGCCACACATTCTCTATAATATAAAGATCAGGACTCAATATACTCCTTCACTACGCATGCCCTATGTACGCGGGCATTATCATCTTGAAACACATAATAGTCATCTGGGAAATGAGTGCAATAACAGGCCAAACAAAGTTATCAATGACTTCAATATATTTTCAGACAGTGATATTACCATAAACAACTGTCAAAGTACCCACACCTTCATAGGTGATGCAGACCCAAATCATCAAACTTACACGAGTACTACGACCTGGATTCAAGCATGATGGGGTCCATTCTTTGCCTGGGTCGTCGCCAAACATGTACCCGGTTGTCCATTTCCAATTCTATCTTACATTCATCACTATAAATCACCTTCCAGAAATCATTTACAGTTTTGTGCCTTTTGAATTTACACCATGACAGTCGTTTTTTGACATTGTAGTCGCAAATTCTGATACGTTTTTTTTTACAACACACTTGTGATATTTTGTTTCAAACAATTTTCTTTTAACAGTTCGATCAGATACAGGTCGAACCCTATATTAGTCTATATTAGTAACTTCCTGGAGTGGACGTTTTTTTTTGTCAGATTTTACAACCCCATATAAAGTTTTCGAGTATCCCGGGGTGTAAGCAAAGATGGATGACCTAAACGATCTCTCCTCGTTTTCTACAGTATCATGTTGTTTAAAACGTTTTAAAACACCATTATTGTTGGCAGCAGGTGTTTCCTGTGCTATTGTTGGTCCGTGGTCCGTCGTTCAGTCCTGCTTTGTGCAAAACAGCAATTGCATTCTTCTCAGAGACAAAGACAGTTAAACACGTTTTGGGGCCATCTCAAAAGCGACTAAATTTGTAAACAAAGCAGGCGATCCAGAACTTCCGTTGACCCTTAGACGCCATCGATTAGGTCAATACTTTCATTTTGTATAAAAAGATAGGCAACTCTATTAAATAACAGAGAATTTAGCAACCAACCATTTACAACGAATATGAGAGCACAATGGCGCCGGGAAAATTATCTTCACTTTTGGCAACGTTCTTGTAGGTCCAC
The DNA here is from genome assembly GCA_002080005.1 of Gigantidas platifrons. Classification (NCBI taxonomy): domain Eukaryota; kingdom Metazoa; phylum Mollusca; class Bivalvia; order Mytilida; family Modiolidae; genus Gigantidas; species Gigantidas platifrons. The sequence goes on from MJUT01003387.1 coordinate 160,159, forward strand.
ATGACCAATAGCTATCTATCTATCTATCTATCTATCTATCTATCTATGTAATAATTTGCAATTGCTACAGCAACAACTTGAAATAGGACATGGATGTCTCAGCAGATTCCTTGTTTTGTTCCAATCAGACACGAAAAATGACCATAGACCACTATAATAGGATAAAAAAAATCTCTGAAAAACCATCTGGCTCAATTTCTCTTCATTAGATATATCTCCGAGGATGAATATTTATTGGAATCCCATATAAAAAAACTGGCAACATTCCAATATATCATAAGATAATAATTCATGTTTTGATTATCTCTTTTAGACGGATACAGCCACTTTGTCAATTACCGTCACTGATATCAACGATATAACGCCAGCATTTACTACAAATATATACAACTTTGCGGTTGATGAAGGACAGAACCCTGGTACGCCTGTAGATACTATAGTTGTAAGTACTCTTGAGCGATAAATATCTAAATAAACAATAGCATTAAATACACTATTATTTTGTTTTTATTTCCCGTGAGGTTTAGTTGAACTTTCTTTTATTTCACTAGCATCCATTATGTATTAGAGACCTAAAAGTTGTTATTTTAAACACAGTTCAGATACACAATTTATTAGGATTAGATGACAATATTAGCTAATTATAATTATCATATATTTCAGGCTATGGATGGAGATTATGGAGTAAATGGTCAATTCCTGTACTCGATCGCCTCATTGTCACCAACAAGCTCATCTAATTTGTATGTCATTTGTGTTTTCTTTATTCAGTCAATATCCTTTTTTTTCTTCAAAATGGCTGTCATTGCCCGTTGCCATGGTCACCAATCAAATGCTACTAAGCAAAGACATATATTGCAAGGTAGCAGCTGTGCAGAATTACATGAAACTTAGTGGGACATCAGTCGTTCAAATGCAGCTGTTATTGCAACGGAAACCAAAAAGTATCGAATTTTAATATGTTTTAACAATTTGATTTCCGGTCTTCATTGAAAGGTGCAGATGGATCTAAATGGTTGTGCCTGTATGGAAAATATAATTATCTTTAATTTATCTACATAGAAGTTTCAGGAAAGGTTTAACCCATCACTTGTTGTGTCTGTTCCATGCTAGGACTTGGAATTCCAGCATATGTCGTGGTTTTCATTATGTACAATGATTTGAGATAAGAGGTGATTGTTTATTTGGTTGATATTGGTTGAGTTGTTAACCATCACTATGTAATCTTTCTTTTCATATTTATTTTATATGAAGACCTTTGTTTTAGGTTTGCTCCATGACAGATTTTTATGTAGTGACCGGTACACAAGATTCCAATTTATTTAAGGGTTTGGTTCAGACAAATTTCACTGTCCATATGTATAATTATTCTTAATCATAACAATCTATGGCTTGTAATTTGATTTGTTGATTCCCAACATTGCCCTAATTATGTAATTTTGTAAAAAAAAAAATTTGTTCTATTTATAGCATGTTTTGACTATTTTTGAAAGAGAGAACGTTTCCTACTTGCATGTCCACTTCTCAAATTGTGAGTCTGGAAACACCAAATTGACTATTTTCCAATATTGTCCTTAAAGATTATAACATTTTTGTTTTGTTTTTACAGATTCACGATAAATAGCAATAGTGGGCTAATTTCAACAGAGCAAGTACTAGATTGTGAAGCCCAAAATTTGCATACAGTAGTTGTTCTAGCAATAGATCAAGGTACCAGTCCAAGAACTGGTTCCTCAACGGTCAATATTCGTGTAAATGATTTGCAAGATGAGATCCCATTGTTTACATCAGAGAATTATGAAAGAAGTGTTGCTGAAAATGCTGCTGTTGGTACGGAAGTTCTACAAGTCACAGTAAGTTATTTAAAATGCTGTTTCCTTAATCAACCAGACTGATAAATGGGATTCATTATATTCTTCTGTTATATGAGATAACAAGTTTTGGTTTTACACAAAAAAATATGTAAATACACGCGTGTTTATAACCAGTAACATATTAAATTAATTAAATAGATTACTAAATTTGAAAACAAAATTTTAGAGGGGCGATGTTAATTTCTCAAAGCATGTTACCAAATATGCATCATACGGCAAATTATATTTTTTCATACAACAGAAAGTTTTAAAAATTACCATTAATTTAAAAGTCAAAATAAAAAATGAATGTGTATTATGCAGAACCAATTATGGTAAATTATTATGGCTTTGTGTAATGCATGAATGTGTACTATGTACAAACAATTACGGTAATTCATTTTGGTTACATTCAGCTAATTTGATGTAAAACTGCAGTCTATTTTGACATAACAAGGTCTGCATGTTGTAAATATCTTTGCCAATTAACTATTAAGTAATTATTTATGATTATAGGAAGTTAAGTAAAATTGTTCTGCAGTTCCACAATGTGACAATGTCCAGAGCTAAGAAGTATTACATTGTATATTATATTTGCAGGTTATAGATCCTGATACTGTGGATGACATTACATACAAGTTCTCGACTGGTAACTCTGCCAGTTTCAGTATTGCTGGTGATGGGAGGATTACTACCAATGCTATCTTGGACTATGAAACTATTCCGCAGTACATTTTCACCGTTACAACTCAGGAAGGAGAAAATGGAGGAGTTTCTTCAACAGCTACTATCACTATTAACGTGATTGTAAGTTGTTAAATGCAGATTCTGTTATTGATGCCAATAGGGAACTTCTCAACTTGACATAAAATTTGCAAGTCATCCAGAAAATAAAAAGAATTTTTCTATTCATTTCTTCAGTTTTCTTGATTAACCATAAACACAACAACCCAGACCTGTAAATTTATTATCTCACATGTAAGATATATCACTTACAGGCTAATATAATCTACGGAAAACATTCTCAAAAGATAGCTTAGTTTTATAGGCAAAAAAGCTTATTATGATGACTGTTCTCCAGTGACTGAAAAACAAACAAAGGCAGACATAGTATAGTTCCAGTAATATCAGTTTTACTTACATTATGATATTGATTGAATTGCCAGTCGTCAGTTCTTGTTCATAAAAGATCTTAAGCAAGGTTGTGGGTGCTTAATGCTAATTTCAGCGATATATCAGTAATATCATGGAAGTCAGACATGAATTCAACTCGCATCCTAGGAGTGATAAGCACTAAAAGAAATAGTTAGGTAGATGTTATTTCAGCGACCACACAATCATGGCCACGATGATCCTTATGAAATTGTATAAAATGTAACGAGAAAATAATATTGAAATATTCAATATTGCCAATTGATGGTGAATATAGAATGTGTTCGACGAGACTGTGAAACAGGGAGAAATGCAAGTTTTAGAGAGCCTTTTCCCCTGTTTCGCGTCGAGTCAATCCATTTCTAAATTCACCATCAATAGACCAATATTGTATTTATCCTGCAATCCATAATATTTTAGGAATACTTTTATCCCTTGAATGTATTTTTTTTAAATTATTATCCCAGTTGAAACCTCACTATTTGCGCAGTCATATACAAGAGGTTATTTTAGGCAAATATTGACATACAAATAATTCCCGAAAAGAAGTGAAATAATGTTTATATTGATTAAGATGAAAAACAGATTGAAACTTTACATTTTAGAACCTGATGCATATAGTGTTTTAATAGATATTTGTAATTTTCACCACATTTGTACGACGGTCATAAATGTTATACATGTTAACACATCGACGACTTTCAAGATTTTCAAGCTGCACTAACATGTTAATTTGCAGAGGAGTGTCATTTAGGTCCTCATCAATCATGGCATTTATCAAGTAGAGATAATAGTGGGGACCTTTCTAGGTATTCAGAAGTCTTTCTGCACTAAAATTATTTCCCTATATATTTCATATAAAAACATGATTTAAAAGCATTCTTGTCAATTCATTGCCTACCCTTCCGGAGCACCTAAGTGGGGTTCGTGTTACTCAATCTTTAGCTTTATGTGTAAGTTTTGTAGATCGTTGTTTGTCCTTTTTCTTTTGGCCATTGTGTTGTCTGTCTTTCTTCAATTTATGGATTCTGATTACACCTTTGGTATCTTCAAACTCTTACTTGATTTTTTCACACTCATTAGAAAACTTGGGAATATTCTCTGATTAATTATGCTATTAAGTGTAAACAAAATAAAAAATTCGGAAGAAATAACTTCAGGAGAATTTTTTCTTTTTTGTTTTGTTTTTTGTTTTTTGTTTTTNTTTGGTATCTTGTGGTGGCCATTGTGTTGTCTGTCTTTCTTCAATTTATGGATTCTGATTACACCTTTGGTATCTTGTGGTGGCCATTGTGTTGTCTGTCTTTCTTCAATTTACAGATTCTGATTACACCTTTGGTATCTTCAAACTCGTACTTGATTTTTTCACACCCATTAGAAAACTTGGGAATATTCTCTGATTAATTATGCTATTAAGTGTAAACAAAATAAAAAATTTGGAAAAAATAACTACAGGAGAATTTTTTCTTTTGTTTTTTGTTTTTGTTTTTTTGTTTTTTTTTGTTGTTTTGTTTTGTTTTGTTTTGTTTTTTTTTGTTTTGTTTTGTTTTTTTTTAGAAATTACCGTAGTGGTTTTATATTATATATATCCCGAAAGATTTTTGACTTCTGAATGTATATCAGAAACATTAAAAGGAGAAGTCCATAATGAGCTCAAACAGGTAATTGTTGAATCTATCTGTGAAAAAACTGGACAGGTGACATAACGGATAGTTGCTTGTTTCCGAATCCATTTGTTGATTGTTATGTTAAAATATTGTAATTTGTATACTGTTTAATTGTATTGCTTATTTCAACAATAAAATAATGTTTACACTAACGGATAGTTGTAGTTAAAGTATGGCCTACAATAACAATGACCCAGTAGTTAAAGCATGGCCTACAATAACAATGACCCAGTAGTTAAAAGTGTTATTTTTATCCTTCATAGGCAACAGAACAGACAACTGAGAGACGATCCAGTAGAGCTGTAGTTAAGACTACTGTAATACAGGCTAATAACAACGACCCAGTAGTTAAAAGTGTTATTTTTTATCCTTCATAGGCGACAGAGCAGACAACTGAGAGATGTTGAGCTGTAGCAAAGACTACTCCAATGCAGGGATAAAACAATCCAGTAGTTAAAGTGTTATTTTTTTATCGTTCATAGGCGACAGAACAGACAACTGAGAAATGTGAAGCTGTAGTACAGACTACTCCAATACAGGATAAAAACAACAGCGACCCAGTGGTTAAACTGTTATTTTTTAGAAAACATTGTTATTTCTGTTTGTTTTTATTTTATATTATATCCGTGCTTAAATACTAACCCGGATTAATATATATTTACAGCACGAAGTTCAGATAATAGTCCGTTATTGACGGTGGAAATGTGGTAAAAAATAGAGTTGAATAGTATGTAACAAGATTTCTTAGTCGGAAACGGAAAATAAAAATAGTTTATGTGCCATTTTGATTCTGAGCAAGAAAAATCAGGATTTTTTTGGCTTCTAAAACAGCAATAAAAACAACAAAGTTTATATTTAATTATCTGTGATAAATTATTTAGTAAAATTCTTTGGAACATTCAGAAGTATTTTTTACATTTTTAACAAATCAATTCTATATTTGAATCGGAAATGTACTGTAGAAGCAACCATATGGCGACATAGCTTTACTATGACGTCATGTCTTTACTACTGGCACTTACGAGGTAAAGATATAATTAACATTTTGCGGATTTCAAGGTTATACTGGATCTAGACCAACTTTTTTATATATAGTTTTTAATTATTTCGTTTTATTGAGATTTTGCCCAAAAAAATGAAAACAGAAGTGTTGAAATAGTAAGAAAATCTTTATTATACATGGCAATGCATTTTTTACAATTATCGCAACTTTTGGAAATAAATTATAGTTACATGTTCTTTCAGTGTCCATAAAGTATTATATAGACATTGCATTTTGGTCTAAACGAAAGTTTTATGATGCTATAAATAGGCTAAATATCGATTCTAAGGTCACGCTTGCTCTCAAAAATATACATAGTTTTGTGCTTTAAAAGTTAATTATAACAATTGCCTCTCATCTCTATTGTATGTGTAGGTGTAGTATCACCTATATTATACAATTAATAATCAGATAGTACTATGATTTACATTTCGGGGTGTTTAACCCGAATTTCCAACAACATTTCAGTTATATCATGGTGTGAAATTTTCTTGAATGAACAAAAGGGATTCTTGAAGAAAAGTGACTGCATTCCACAAACTATTCAACAATTTTTTTCACATAAGGTTGAATCCAGTTTTACATCTTAAGCTACGATATTCAATTTGTTTCTCTTAAATCATAGCTATGAAAGTGCTTGTATGAGGTAGTTTTGAGCTTTGAAAATGCAATTCTAACTCAAATAAACACGCCAGGTTCTACGGGAGGATATATGTGTGTATAGAACATTAGATGTTTTACGGGAGGATATATGTGTGTATAGAACATTAGATGTTTTACGGGAGGATATATGTGTGTATAGAACATTAGATGTTTTACGGGAGGATATATGTGTGTATAGAACATTAGATGTTTAATATTTGGATTTCGTATTTGATTTTTTATCCCCCCGCCAACGAAGTTGCCAAGGGATATAGTAACGCTACCGTCCGTCCGTCCTTCCGTAACATCCTTGTGGACACTATAGAATCAACATCCTTCAATGGATTTTGACCAAACTTGGTACAGACTTAGTCCTTAAGAGAATCTGGAATCCTGTTGATTTTCAAAGTCAAAGGTCAAAGGTCAAGGTCTCCGGGTCAAAATTTTACCGCTTTACATCCTTGTGAACACTCTAGAATCAACATCTTTTTATGGATTTTGACCAAACTTGTTGATACTTAGTCCTTAAGAAAATCTGGAGCCCTATTGATTTTCAAGGTCATGGGTCAAAGGTCAAGGTCACTTGGTCAAATTTGTACCATGTAACATCCTTGTGAACACTCTAGAATCAACATCCTTCAATAGATTTTAACCAAACTTGGTACATACGTAGTCCTTAAGAGAATCTGGAACCCTATTGATTTTCAAGGTCATAGGTCTAAGGTCAAGGTCACCGGGTCAAATTTTTACCGCGTAATATCCCTGTGAACACTCTAGAATCAACATCCTTCAATGGATTTTGACCAAACTTGGTACAGACTTAGTCCTTAATAGAATCTGGAACCCTATTGATTGTCAAGGTCATAGATCTAAGGTCAAGATCACCGGCTCAAATTTTTACTGCGTAATATCCCTGTAACACTCTAGAATCAACATCCTTCAATGGATTTTGACCAAACTTGGTACATACTTAGTCCTTAACAGAATCTGGAACCCTATTGATTTTCTAGGTCAAAGGTCAAGGTCACCAGGTCAAATTTTTACCCCGTAACATCCCTGTGAACACTCTTAGAATCAACATCCTTCAATTGATTTTGTCCAAACTTGGTACATACTTAGTCCTTAATAGAATCTGGAACCCTATTGATTGTCATAGGTCAAAGGTAAAGGTCACCAGGTCAAATATTTAGGCGAGGAGATACACCACGCTTTGCGTTGCCCTTGTTTCATATTGTATATTAATGTTCTTAAAAGTAAATTATCTTTTTAATACTCTGGTGCAGCTGTTTGTGGTTATGCTATCTCAAGTTCAGTAACAGATTTGTTCATTTACTAACAAATGATAATTTATGTGCAAACTAAATGTAGGAATGAAATCTCTGCTTTATTTATTAAAGAAAGATAATATCTGTTGTTCCATTTTATAATTCCGATATCAGTGTTATGGAAAAAAACTTGTTCAGTATCTTGTCTTGGTGCTCTAAGTAACATAAAATATGTATATCCTTAGATATATCGAAGGCATTCAATAGAGTGTGGCATACTGTAAAGGTCTTACTGAAAATGTAAAGTCTTATGTTTATGTGAAAGTTTAATCAAATTGTTTTAAGATTATATTTCAAATAGGAAAAAAATTGTGTTCATTAAAGGAATACTCCAGTCAGTTGAAAAGTTGTTTTAATTCAATTCATTATAACTTTTTATTCATAAATAACTTATTATTTAAAAAAAAAATCACCTTTATTAACATTAATATACCCAATTAAAAATGTGAATATTTGGAATTTCGTGTCGTAGTGTAAGCGGCCATGACACCTATTCATGTGACGTCACAGATCCGGATCATGTTAGTTGAATAAATAACATGTTTCTGACTCTTCCCAACACCGTGCCTGTTTGGTTATGTTTTAATATAAGATCAACTGCCATACAATGTTTATAATCGTATATCGTTCTAATTTGTTTTCTTGATATTCCCATCCAATGTTACATTTTCATAAAACAATGAGTTTATTTGTATCGGGAGGGGGAGGGTCTACGTATAATTTCATCTTAGAGAATTTCATGTTTTACGTGATTGGCCGTATAGTTTAAATAACTGTCAGTTTTAACTCATTTTATGCGTTATCCCCAATGCTGTCGTACTTTCCCGTGTTTTTCGAGGTCACTGGTCGATGTGTTGACAAGGGTAATTACACAAAAAAAGTCTTCTCACATATTCCCTTTTAATTTCGTTAGTGCAATAAAATGCTTAACATGAAATCATAATGATTTTGTAAATATCAAAAGATAAATATACGACGTTATTTTACGATTTACATATTTTTTAATGATAAAATTGCAACTGATCAATGCTGATATAATATACGATACCGGCACTAATACGTCACAGCTCTTTCGGAAGAGCTTTAATTTTAGGTATAATCCGAGAATGGATTATGTCCCTTGTCTCCTCACATTGTAGAGTGTTGAAAAATGGCGACCCCCGTTGTTTGGTGCAACAGGCAACTTCAATCACCAAATTCTACCTTACGGTATATTATTTTTAGCATTCATTAACACAAATGTCTTTTAGTTAATGTCATTTAAATATTCACGCTAACTTGTTAAGACCATGGAGTTTTCCTTTAATAATGCAGTCACAGATACAAGTAAGGTTACTTATAGCTGGTGTTTCTCAGGTTTTAATGTGGAAACGTTACTTTTTCTGATATATATTAATGATATTTCTGATCATTTATCTAGCTTGGTAAGACTATTTGCAAACTATCTTTGTTGTCTAGTTCATCAAATAACCTGCTTCAAATTGAAAGAAAATTAAATTCTGATCTGAACTTATTAAATACATAGGTTGAGACATGCCTTGTTAAACATATCCCCCCGCCCCCAAATAATTTGTATTTAGTCATAATAAAAATATAGACCAAGTAAGCATCTTTTTCAATGGTGAGAATATTAAAGGCCTATGTTTTTCGAGCAACAGTAAATGGTATTACCATATTAACAACACATGCCAAAAGGTGACTAAACCCCTCTATTCTCTTCTGTTAATTATTAAAACAATATGTAATATATACACATAGTTTATGGCATATTTTTGCTTAGTTTATTAAATTATAATTGATATAACTTGTACATACATGTGCGGTCATTTGATTTATGTTATTAATGTATTTGTATGGAGAGGGACTAGCAAGTTGTAAAAACTTGTTCCCAATCCAATTGTATATAAAAAGCCAATAAAATCATTATAAATTATGAAATCGATTTTGCTTAGATATATGTTCAAAGAGATATAACTCTTCACAAAAATTAGAAGTTGTACTATTTGTATTAATACACCAAACAAACCTTAACAAAAATTGCATGAGAATGTTCTATCAAATATTGTGTTTTTAATATGCAACATTTACCATGAAAAAGGCATGTTCAAAAACATTTCAATCTGTATATCTACAAATGAGAGATTTGGAGTGAGCGAGTGATTGTTGTTTTACGCCAACTCAGCAATTTTTCATCTATATCATGGCGGGAACAAGTTAATTTACAATGAAATGATGATGAGGTCCACTTTGTACTAGACCAACACGCTTAGTTGGATGTTTATAGTATTGGCTCACTGAAACAACAGTCCGCGGATAGACATGTCGCCCCACTCGGACATATTATCCCAATAAATGTTCTTTTTTTTTTATTTGCTTGATAGCTTTGAAAACTTTCCGGTCATCTCCTGAAACTTCCTCCCGAACCCATACCCCATCTTTCCCTCCACATCCACTTTTCGGTCCTTTTCAAAGGCTTGCCCTTTCCACTTTTACGCCTCTGAATAATATATTATCCCGTTATGACACAAAGTTGTTAGTTTATTTCCTTGTTATTTGAACATATTATGTAAAATAATAGCATAACTTAGTCGGCTGTTAATGATTAAACAAGCATAGCTTTTATTACGTTCCTTGCTCTTACCATCACATGTTAATATTACTCCATTATTAATCAGAGTGAATGCAGCAAATCTGAATACACCAGACAGATAATACAGCCAATGCATGTTTCAGATACAAACACGTTTCTGTACAGTAGTCAGGGCCGGATTAAAACCAATTTATGCCCTAAGCACTGACCAACCTTAGTGCCCCGCACCTTCCACTGGCATAATGTACTCAACATAATTGTCAAATGCTTAAGATTAAATTCACAGAAGTAAAGATTTCTTTAAAAAAATCAGAAAGGATCATAATAATACTGCAACTAAATGCTGGCTGAAGTTATTGAATAGTTGTTTACTTCCGATGGCTCTCTTTTTATTTTCACTTTTACACTAATTTGAATAGAAACGTTTTTTTCGTAGCATTTTAAACTTGTAATATATTTTTCGTATTGTATTTAATATTTTAGCATTAATGTATATAATTTTTTAGCCGTTTTTTTTTTATAAACTTACATACGTGATTTTATCAACCTTGTGATGTCAATACATTGTAAATATCATTTTAAATTTAAATTAATTGTTTGTATTGTTTTAACATGCATAAATAAAGCCTATGACATTTATTAGTGTTTTATTTCATTTTCCTTACATTTATTTTGAATTTTTGGTGTGTTTTTTATCCTAATTTCTGGTTCATAAAATAAATTGCCTTGTAGACGGATTTTTGTGGTGCCCCTTGTCCCTTGATGTTCTAAGCACGTGCTTATTTTGCCTAAGGGTTAATCCATGTCTGACAATAGTAGCAAAGATATAATAAAATCTGTGGGCATTCTGAACACACTTCTGGGCCATTCAAAACTATATTTGTTTAACACAAATGTTTGAGTTTGTTATTTGTTAAAACCTTGACGTAAATTACAGATTGTTCTACGTTTTTATTGCTCACTATTATTACATTCTCACATTAGGATTTTGTTTTAGTTGAATAAATCTGGCAAAACCGATTTTACGTTCATGATTCTAATAAAAGAATTAATGATACTGCTAATCTTATACGGGAGTTTTCCATCCTGGTAGCCGTACGGGGGTTTCCCATCAGATCGGTAGTAAAGCATTTAAAGCTACCTGTGATAGACGATTTTGCAGGTGTACATGTAGTAAAGATCCCCAAACTTTTTAAGAGCGATCTGCCCGCTAAAGGGGATCAGATTTGGTATTTTCATTTCTGTGTTGTTATTTTGTTATTTTCGAGATATGAATAATTTTCAGGTAAGTGAAACGTATATTGTATTACTTAGCAATACTTAAAATTATCGAAAATTGCATCATAAAGAAAAACAATGCATGTCTGTATTTGTTTTTGATCAAATATGTTTGAGTGAGTGAGTGATTGTTGTTTAACACCAATTCATATATTTTATGGCGAGAACAAGTTAATTTTCAATGAGATGATGATGAGGTCCGCTTTGGCTTAGATCAACATGCTTAGTTTGATTTTTATAGTGCTAGCTCACTGACACAACAGACCGCGGATAGACATGTCGTCCCATTCGGACACATTATCCTGATTCCGAGCCAACCAGTCTCTGCTCGTTCTCCTTAATGCTGCATGCTTAGCGGAGAAGCAACACATACCAATTTTATAGTCTTTGGTTTGACTCCACAGGGGCTCGAACCCACGATCTACCGCACTCGAGGCGAGCACGCTAACCATTGCGCCACCGATGCGGTTGAAATAATTATGTTTGCATATATACAAAAATAACAATTAACAAGTACTATCTTTAAAAAAAAGATGCACGACGGAGCACAAATATTATATTCTTCTATTAACAGTATTTCACTGAAATAACCTAAGCATATTGGTTTTATAGGATTTGATAAGACATGTACAACCTTGCATCCTACTTAATGTGCAAGAATCGTTAAATTTAGTAACAGCGTCCATCTTCTTCCTAGGACGGGACTGCCAGACAAAATTTTCAAAGGGGATCGATCACCAACGGATTATTTTAGCAAACTTGAATCCAATTGGCCCAGTAGTTTCAGAGGAAAACAAATAAGATTTCATCCCCCCTTTTCTATTTTTAGCAACAGTTGGTTGGGTGTCTAGATTGTCAGACACACTTTTGAAAGGGTGTCATTTAAGGACTACAATACAGCTCAAGGCATAGTCTGATAAATGCCAGGTATGCCTCCAATACCTGGCATACCTGGCATGAAGTCATAAAACTGGACCTCTGTGGTTATCTAATATACAACTCATAAATTAATCATATTAAGATATTTTCTGGTGAAGCCACAGGTAACATTTCCTTTTCACCTGGGCAGGTAGAAAATACATGAACAGGAAATGATTATTAATTATTAGTGTTTGATAACACACTAGCATGTACAATGTAATACAATTGAGAAATTTAATTGAAATATTTCTTTATGAAAAGAAGATATCAGAATAAATAGGAAAATATTTGTAAAATTTAAATTATTTGTAGTAGAGAATAATTATTATTATTGTTTTTTTTGGTCATGAAATTGTAAGAGACATTGAACTGAAAATTTAAAACTGTGCATAGCATGCATAAAGTTATAATTTTGTAGATGTTTCTTTCATTTGCATCAATTTATGCAGAAAAAATATTTGCATTTAAAAAAAGATAAACAAAAAAATTCAATATGAGAGGCTCAGAAATTTAAATTATGAATTTACACATGTCACAGTTTAAAAAAATAATTTAGTTATATTTTAACTTACATTAAATATAGTTTTGCTGTCAAAATGCAAACCTTACTGGATACATTTGAAAAATCAAAATATATTGATAATTGTGTACCGGTATTTAAAGTCATGGAACATAATTATTCACCAGCCTCGATTTTTTACTATATATATTTCATATAAACCCACATTTTTTTCAAAAAATTATTTTAAAGCTGTCTCTGGGCAGATTTTTATGAAATTTATTTCAAGACACACAGAATTCTTTGAATTTTATTTGTTTATCCGATAAAATCGGTGATTCAAGGACGTATATAGATAAACATCCTTGGGTGATTTAAACACAAATGTTGATTTTTCCGATTTTATTTTAGTTAAATTTGATGTCAGAAAAAAAAAATGTCTTTAAATTATAAGAAAATAAAGGCAATCTGACGGAAAATCGTGCAAAAATAAACAAAAAATATTTAAATGTTTCTGCTTCTTCTGGTGCAAAAATGATCAAAATCTGTTTAGAAACATGACTTCACAATAATTTTTTTTTTTAAATGTGGTTTTATATGAAATATATAGCGTAAAATCGAGGGTGGCGAATAATTATGTTCCATGACTGTATGTTAATTGCATAATTATCTATTGTAATTACAGATTTTCATAGATATAAAGAAATTAAAAAAAAATACCTGAAATAATTAGCTTTGAAAGAGGTGTTTTCAAAAGATATATTTAATGTAAAAAAATCAAAATTTAAATAAATGAGAAATTAAGAAGGAAAGGGATTGGGATAATCTTTTATTTATTGTTTTCTAACTAGATATATTGTTCAATAAACAACTCTTTACATGTTTATGACACTCACTACAGCATTTACAGGAAACAATTAAAAATTAATTTGATATGGATTATAAATTTATGACAAAATATTCTTGCATAAAAAAGTGTTAAGTTTTTTTTTACATGTTAAAAATGGCATCATTTTTGGAAAAATTAAAAATTAAATTAATTTTTATATCATGTTTATTTACAAAAGTTATCAAAATAGTTTCAACATACAAAACAATGTAAAAGTGTTATCAAAACAAATTAGATGTTGATTAAAGGGTCACTGATTAAAGATACTTTGTTACTCAAGTCTTTTGATTGATATTAAAAAGAAGTAAGGTAAATAATACAATTAACATTTGTTGACTATTTTCCTAATAATTATTCCAACAAAATTAATAATACAAAAATATTAAAGGTCCACATGAAAACTTCATGGGATTTTGAAAATTCAAATATGAAATTTGTTTCAAATGCTTTATTTTTTTAATGTAATTCCCAGTATAAGCCCCAACTTTTTTTTTATTTTGTGCATAATTTTCCAATCTTATTCTCAATGAAAACATTCATCTGAAAATATTCTACATATAACTTATAAAATACAAAGGTAAGTCACCTGTGAGTGATGGTTTTACCTGTACAGGTAATTAGTCATTTCCTGTTGTATATTGGAACCACAGGTGATTCTCTGGAGATGGGTACTGTTAATTAAATCACAAAGCAATAAATACCTGGCATTGGATGCCAGACATGAGGCCAGCCAGGTATTTATCAGACTACGCCTTGAGCTGTACTGTATTTAAGCAGTTTCGTTCCAACTGGCCCAGTGGTTTCAGAGATGAAGAATTTTAAAACTTCACCCCCTTTTTTATTTTTACTAACAGCGACCATGTTGGTTGGAGGTCGAGACTGCCGGACACAATTTTGGAAGGGGATCACACACAGACCATTTCACCAAAGTTTGGTCTTAAGTGGCCAATTGGCTTCAGAGAACATTTTTTAGTAATAGTGGACAGACGGACGAAGGACGCAAAGAGATGGCAAAAGCTCACATCACCCTTTGGGTCAGGTGAGGTAAAAAAAAAAAGAGGGGGTGCATATTATTTCCTATCCGCGGTAAAATCTCAAAGAATTCATGGCTTCAACAAAAACTTTTTAATATACAATAGATGATTTTAACTTAATTGTAAATTTAATATCTCTAGTCGCTCACCTGATGATTACATAATACATTGAAAATAAAACTTTACGACAAATGATACTTTGGTTATTTAAGAAAAATATCATTAAAAGTAATCATATTATCAGTAGTTATACTCAAACTCCCTTTGTCTGTGTGGGGCGTAGGACGACGGACGCAACCAATCAGCAAACTACTAAATGACTTGCTTATTACAAGTGCTTTAAATACGACTTGCTTATTACAAAGTGCTTTAAATCCGACTTGCTTATTATAAAGTGCTTTAAATATGACTTGGAATCTATTGGAATACCTGGAATAGATATTTTTTTTAATGGGATTAGATAGAAGACACCACCGGTACTGCCGCCGTAGTGGGTGAGACTCACTTCAATCAAAGCACAAACAGCTTCAGCTTCATTCAACCTCATTTTTCTCCTGGGGGAAGTAAAAACTTTTTTTAATCCAAAGGATTCAAGTTACATGTACTTGCTTCCATCATTACTGGTCAATTTCTTAACAAATTATTTAGAATTATGCAGCATCGTGACATTTTTATTTTTAACTTTTAAAAAACAATAATTCGCGTATTCCGCTTCAACTGCTTTCCGTTTTTAATTCCCAAATGAATTGACAAAATATTAAGCAACGTAAATCATATGACATATTTACTTTTTTTTTATTAAAATTTTAACTTCAATTCATTTAAATAAACATTTATTGCTTTCGTTTTTCATGACGTTTTATCGCAGTCTGGTAAACAAATCAAGCGACCCAATATACTGTACTGGTTCCCGATATCTTGTGCGTAGTATTTCGCCTGGTTAATCAAAACAAATAGTAACCAGGTCATAAGCGTGAAAATGTTCGACTTTTAATTTCATTTGAAAAAAACTTTTATTAACGATTTTTACGAATAATTTTATCACCAAAAAATTGGGAATTTTCCCCCATGAAATTGGGGAAAAAATCTTTTTACACATTGGGACTGGGGCCTATATTCGACGCAAAACCGCAGTCGGAAAATCACTGCAAGTACTTGAGATCCGCTTTCCTAACTCTTACCAAATTTGTATTATTCTCCAATCAAAAAGTTAGAAAATATTTTCATCTTTAAATTGTCAGGCAAAAGCGTCTGTAGTTACAACTTTAACCAAAAAAAACAACATGTGTAGTTTTAATTTATATGATACTTTCACACGTTTTCTTGTGCATTGCCATAGTATGATAATATCAAAATTAATTGATTAATGCTACTCCCTAAAATAAAAAAAATAAAAGGTTGTATACAAAACTCCTTTTTTTCCTTTAGATATACTGTTAATGTATATTGTGGCTTACTGCAACAAAACATGCAATCAATGTTTCATAATGTTCTTTCCCATATTTACAATAGTATATTTTACTTATTAAGGTGGTAAATAAAGAGAAAAAAATGTTAGTCGTAGAAAAAACAGTTTTTTCAATCCAAAATTTTATTATTTTAACTTTGACCTACACATCATTAGCTGAACTTGTCAAACTACTTTGAAAAACTTAAATTCTGCTTGAATGAATAGGGTCGGTGCAACCTTTCATGTTCAAAACGATTTTGTCACGTACGTACAAGAAATAATTTAAAATGTATTCTATAGAATTGAGATTGTCTTTCAACACAAACAAAATTATAATTGTCATTTACAATGAAGCCATAACATAAGCATGATAGATATACGTGTAAGTTAATATGTGTTCAGTATACACTGTTTTATGCATATTTGATAAATTTGATGTATTATTTGTTACATGGAGAATATTTGTTGATAAGATAAGATTGCAGCATGAGTGGAAATAGATTGTCAAAATAGGAAAATTGTTAACAAGCTTTAATATTTAACCTTGAGTTTTGATATAGAGAAATATAGAGAGGTCATACATAGATATTTCTATATAACTATATAAAGGCGAGCGAATGAAAGAGTAGTCAGTCAGAAATTTGGGATTTATAAACAGGTGGAATTTATAGCATTGTATTTGGATATATTTACTTCAGTCAAGTCCATGACGTGAACTATACAGTCCGACAAAAGTTAAGCTCCACCTGACTTGTTTCAATAATATCTTTTCTAATAATGAACTTATTTCAAATCGGTTTGCTGTTTTCGTTACCTGTACACACATACTTACTTACCTGTGAAACAGGTTATTGATCGATTTTTATTTATGTGTATATGACAGGGTGTGTAAAGTGCCACGTGTACTTTTCAACCTTTGTGTTTGCGAACGAAAGCTGATTTTTTTTGTGTAGAATTTTAAGTTTCATTTTCTATTTGTTTGGTATTGTGCAGCGAAAATTAACCATACCAGAAAGGTGGCAAGCTATTGGCATGCATAACGGTGGTTTTAGCCATAGAAGGGTGGCAGACCACTTCAGGGTTAACCATTCCATCATTGTACGACTGATGCAGCGTTTTCGTCAAACGGGGAATGTGACTGACCGTCCACGTGCTGGTAGACCTCGCAAAACGACGCCGAGAGAGGACCGGCTCATATCCAGACGGGCGCGGCAACGGCCGTTCAGTACAACTGGTGCACTTCGTGGTAATTTAGCGTTTGGAGGCCACATTAGCACACGCACTGTAATCAGACGCCTCCACCATCAGGGAATGCGAGCCCGACGACCCATAAAACGTCCAAAGTTGACATTACGTCATCGCCATGCTCGATTTGACTGGTCACATGATCATTTGGGCTGGACTTTTCGCACATGGAGACGAGTCCACTGGTCTGATGAAAGTCGTTTTTTGTCACGCCCTACCGACGGTCGTGCAAGGGTTTGGCGCTAACGAAACACTTCATTTCAGGACAACCACATTTTGGGCACAACTGCTTTTGGGGGTGGGGGTGTAACTGTCTGGGGTTGTTTTTCCTTTGACTGTAAGTTGGATTTGTACGTTCTTGATGCTAATCTGACAGGCCAAAAATACCTTGACAATGTGCTCGCTCCACGCGTAGTCCCCCATTTCGACAATCGTGCGTTGGCTGACAGGCCAATGTTCATGGACGACAACGCTAGGCCAGATAGATCCCGAATTGTACAACATTTTTTACAGCTAGAGGGTGTTCAGACAATTCCATGGCCTGCGATGTCGCCAGACATGAACCCTATAGAGCATGTATGGGACTTTATTGGCCGAAAAATTAACCAACGCAATCCAAAATGTCAAAATATTGACGAATTAGGAACTGCTATCTTACAGGAGTGGCAATAGTACCCCAAGAACGGCTTAGGCTTCTTGTGCGAAGCATCACGAGGCGTACAGAACTTCACAATAAACGCGGTGGATATACTCGTTATTGATTTTTATGCCTTACACATACGCACAATAGATGCATTTAAAAGTTCTTAAAATTTGAAGACTCTGCATTTTAATGCAATGTTAAAAACTTCCATCAAAGACAAACTGGTTTTACGTTTTTCCATCGCCTGTTTTGAACCCCATTTTTGCCACGTCATAGTCACGTCTTTCAGGATGATAAATACTTCGTAGATTGGTAATTTTAGAGTCCTTGGTGTAGTCTTTTAAGAAGTGTAAGAAAAGTGGTGATATCTATTTTATTGTTTTAACAGTATTGATGTAAAAAAATATATCGATAAAAATATAGGGTGGTGCTTAACTTTTGTCTTAGTGTATATAAACCATTCCAACGGATAATAGGGAAAATTTGTGGATTGGAACCAAAGGATACGTATTATAGTTCAATGGAAATTCAATTTCCTAGCAAAGAAATCAAACTACTTTCGGAAAGGGATAGGACATTCATTCCAAGAGATTTAACTGTGAACATTCAGGCCAGTCGTTGACTTTATTATAAATTTGATTTTTATGGTAATTGTATAATATCATAAAATAATATGTTATTTTATCAGAGAAACTTAATTGACTTACTTATTATGTAACAACAGATACATATATAACAGAAGTTTGACACCAAATATTTCCAGTATCAGTGTCAGTTTAGATACTAACAGAGTCACTTAATGAGATTAAACGAAAATGCTCAAATAATAGATAAATGTATATGTGTTTTGAAATATCATTTTTGTTATTCCCGCCCATGGCAAGGTATGCCGGATACTACTTTATTAGTTAAAGTTTTGAAAGCTAACGAAAGCATGTATCTTGTCTTCTCGAGATTTCTTCAATTAACTGAACTTGACTGCAAGGTTATAACTAACATATATATACACAAAGAAAAATGTTAAGCACCCCATGTTTTTTTGAAATGACAAATGATACGACAAGTATCAGGAGATTACTGATCAGATAATCTCAAGAACGCAATGGTGACCTGTTAGGACATTGCATTGGCTGTAAGAAACCACAAAAAAATATAAAGAAAAATGTTAATTTAATGACTATTTAATCACAATATCACAAGACCAGTTTTTGCATTAAAACATGTCCATTTTAAGTATTGACCTTCACAGTTCAAACAGCATGATAAGATTGTCATTTCACTTTCAAAACGTCACCTATGAATCACTTGAAGACATCTATTGTTCAAAGTTCAGTACCGGTTGTAACCCCCACGTACTTGGATGACGGCCTCAACCCTGCGCCTCCTCCCTCCAGTTAGACGTCGGATGTCCTGTTGTGATAGCTGCTGCCATTCCCGATGCAATGCTGCTTCCAACTGACGAATGTTTTGCAGGAGGTTCCCGAGCCTGTATACGACGGCCTAACATGTCCCAAATATGCTCTATGGCATTCAAATCCAGGCTCATGCCTGGCCAAAGAACAGAAGTCACGGCTTCGCTTTGGAGGTAGGCGGTTACTGCTCTTGAACGATGAGGCCTGGCGTTACACAGGCCTTGTAACTAGTGGGTGGCTGTCGAAATGGGGGACAACAACTGGTTGCAAAACGTCTCTGATGTACTGATCACCAATTAGGTTGCCTTGTATGGTGACTAATTTCAGCTTGCAGTAATGAGAGATACACCCCCAAACCATTACTGAGCCTCCACCGTAAGGGACAGTTGGTTGGATGTTCCTTTGGGTATAGGCTGTATTTTTGTGCCTCCAAACCCTCATCCGGCCGTCGGTTACATGAAGCAGAAACCGGCTCTCGTCTGACCAATGGATCTTGCGCCATGTCCTTAAATTCCAACCACGTCGTACTAAACACAATGCCAAACGCTTTCGTCGATGTCGGTCTACCAACAGTGGACGTTTAGTGACTCTCCTTGACTTAAGTCCCGCTGATTTCAGACGGTTTCTAACTGTGCTTGTTGACAGACGTCTATTGGGCAGCCGGTATTGTTTGAGTACGGGACTGGTTGCGAATGGCATCCGTCCAACCAAACGCTGCAATGCCCTGTCGTCACGATCAAATGTTACCCGTAGTCTTTCACATTGTTGGTTTGTGTGTGTTTTCTCACCTGTCGGCTGACTACAGTATAGTTGTAGTCCATCTGACGTCCAATAGCTTTGAAAGACACCCCTGTTGTATGCATGCCGATTATTTGCCATCTTTGTGCTTCTGATATTCACCTTTGTACCATGCTTACTGAGAATGAATACATTTTTTAAAACACTGGACTTAAATACCCAAATTCGAAGCGTGAACATACTGAATTTTGAGTAATGCGTGAGAGGCATGGTTCACATGCATGACTAGCCGATATTAGACACAATGGTCACACCTGTGTGAGCATATCTTTTTAATGGAACATTGTTCTTGCTATAATCAATATCAATATTAGAATCTAAACTTAGTGTACCTTATTATGTTTTAATATATCAGGGGGTGCTTAACTTTTTTCTTTGTGTATATATATATATACATGTATAAGCTACAGAGTGGCAATAGAGACAGTACAAAATGTAAACAATTTGCTATATATACACGTAAGTAGTATATAAGAGGTTTTCAAGTCACATTTGCGGAAGTGGTGCGAGGTGGTGCTACCGGAAGTGACGTCACCGGGAGCTGCCCTGATCGGAAGTGACCGGAAGTGACGTCACCGGAAGCGGCCCTGATCGGAAGTGACCGGAAGTGACGTCACCGGTCCTGATCCGAATTCACAGAAGTGATCCATTGCGAATGACCGATAGGGCTACCGGAAGTGACGTGATCCCGAAGGGGGTAGAAAGGTGCGCGCATGCGCAACCGGAAGTTTGGGGGTGTTTCCCGCCCTTTTTGGGGGGTTTTTCGGATATGTTCGGAAGTTGGGGTTTCCCGCCCTTTTTTCCCGTACTTTTTTAGGTACTTCTTCCGTACTTTTTTCCTGTATTTTTTTTTCGGTTTCCCGCGCTTTTTTCTTACTATAATAGTAGTACAATAGTACAAGTACCAATGGCTACCTGTGACCGAAGGTCACTTGACCCTCGAAGGGGTTCCCTTGGTTGTGCCCATGCGCAACCGGAAGTTGCACAATATCCGCCCTAGTGGGACCTTTTCACCGGAAGTGCCATTTGGGGTGTTCTCTAGGACGTCCACGTCTATTATTTTCTACGAACTAACCCTTTCACTGATTATCTGCCTCCTTTTATTTTCATATAATATATAATATTCAATAATGGTTTTCAACTACGGTGTTTTCGGATATGCTGTGTAGTACTCCACGTCCGCTGTATTTTCCATATCTTTTCACTATTCAACTTGGGTATCTTCCGTATTTTTAATATCTTTTCACTATTTTCTTCCATATTTTCCATATCTTTTCACGATTCAACTTGCCTTTTTCCATATTTTCAAAATCTTTTCACTATTCAACTTACTTTTCTTCCATATTTCCCATATCTTTTCACTATTTTCTTCCATATTTTCCCTATCTTTTCACTATTTCTTCTGTATTTTCCAAATTTGTTAATATTTTCTTCTGTATTTTCCAAATCTTATCACTATTCAACTTACTTTTCTTCCATAATTTCCATATCTTTTCACAATTTTTTTCTGTATTTTCCATATTTTTTCACTATTCAACTTACTTTTCTTCCATATTTTCCATATCTTTTCACTATTTTCTTCCAAATTTTCCATATAATTTCACTATTTTCTTCTGTATTTTCCAAATCTGTTCAATATTTTCCTCTGTATTTTCCAAATCTTATCACTATTCAAC
>MJUT01003387.1:230916-248216 GCA_002080005.1 Gigantidas platifrons
AAACATGGCATGGATGGTCCTTGGGTAGTATACTTTTAAAATTGTGTCCGGTAACCACGACCTCCATCCAAGATGGCTGCCACGAGCAGACATAGTTTTAACATAGAACCCTATGGGATTTGAAAAGTAACTTAGATGTATTCGACATGCAGACATTCTTAAGAGGACTTAGTTATGTCAGGTGAGCGATACAGGCTCATCTGAGCCTCTAGTTTAATTTGTCAGATTTAGAGAATTTTATGCAATTTTTCACTAACTCAAACCAATTTGTACTAGATTGGGGCTTAAGGATAGTAGTTTATGGTGCAGACTGATAATTTGTTAAGCTCATATCCACTTGGACATACATGTATATGTATATTGTGTTGGTACAACTGTTTGTATCATGTCAAGTCAGTTTTGTAAAGAACACAATTACAGGAACAATTTCAGCATAATCACATTGTTTTATCCACTTATTGGTGAAGTACATTGTATTATATATATTTATTTTTTGGAGCCCGGGTGGCTCAATGAGTTAGGTCACTGGATCTAACAACTCATACAAGCCTATCATCAATACAGCGTGGGTTTGCTCCCGGCTTTGTAAATTACCAAAAAGGGTGCACTCGACTCGCAACCACAAGTGATAAAGTTTACCAGTTGCTTGCCCATGGTCGGTGGTTCTCTCCGGGTACTCCGGCTTCCTCCACCACTAAAAGTGGTTGCCATGATATAGCTGAAATATTGTTGAAAGTGGTGTTAAACACCAAAAATTAAATCAAATCAATCATATATTTTTTTTTATCTGTTATCTAGATAATTATGGCCTTTGTATATCTAACTATTTCAGGGTACAACCCCAACAACTTTTGATGATTTAGATGTAATAGAATTCCAAATCAAGTGTCAACAAGTGGTGAGTTGTTATTATACAATGTGCATTTGTAGTTGTTTTTATACAAAGCTAATACAAGTAACTTTGTTTGATGAAATTCTATTTCTTAAGGTGCGGTCACACAATGCAATTTGCCATTGGATTTTCCATCGATTGCTTTAACTATTTTAACTTTTAATCATGATCATGACTGTAGTATTAAATTGCTTAGCGAGTTTTGTTTTTAATTAATTTTTTTTTTATGGTATATGCTTTTAAAAACATTTATAACTATTTTTGCAGGGTACAACAACATCAACATTTTTCTTGATGACAGTTGATGTTCAAGATATCAACGACAATAGTCCTGTTTTCACAAATGCTCCATACTTAGCTAGTGTGAATGAGGTTTGTATATCGAATATTGATAAGTCAAACATCTGTCGTGGTCATGATCGTATGGTAGTTTGATTTACAAGAACCTATGCAACCACTAAAATTGTGAGTTCAAATCCAGCTCATTATGAGGTGTACTTGATACAACATTAAGTGATAAAGTGTGTCAGTGACTTGTGGCAATACAGTTCTCACAAACACAGAAACACTCCATACTTAATCAGTGTCACTGAAGTTTGTATAAGAAATAAAGTGAAACATGTTTAAACCAGACCTCCTTGTGACCAACTTTGTGTTCAGAATAGACAGGTGTTCTGTGTATACAGGTTAAATTGACATCGATTTCCTACATTTGGTCCTGTCTGTCTGTTCATCACAATAGTTAGTATGCACAATTCCTGCTACATTTTAAATGGACATTGTTCAAAACTTTGAATGAAGAATCACATATGTACATGTTATATGGCTACTTGATCAGACCAGTTTGAAGGAGTATTTGCATTTTTTGGCTTTCCAGTTGAGGAAAATAACTCTTTTCGTCAGGTGAGCTTTCAAAGGGGTTTGGCTAAAAAACCAAACAGAAAATAAGCCTAGTTATAAGATATAAAATAAGAATCAACATTGGGCACTAGCATGACCATTAGTTGTAGTTAAAGGATGTTCTTAGATAAACAATGACTCTATTCCATACCCCTTTGTAATTGAGTCATTTGCTAGTAGAGAGGTTTCAAACTTAAAGTTATTAGTATAAATGTGGGCCACTCTCACCAAAGGCCCCTCCTCTTATCAGACCAGATTTCAGATTCTTTGAGATAGTGAAATACTACATTTGTACTAAATTGCTAAATTCAATGTCCCTTTCAAGAAAGGCCACCTTTTCATTGCAAAAAGGGGGGCCTTGTAAAAGGGTGATTTCTGTGCATATTTTCTTTTCTTTAAGCTTAACAAAAAATAGAGAGTTTAAATTGACACATTTTTTTTCCTTTTAAAGTTGTCTCCAGTTGGCACAACAGTCTTTAAAGATATAGCAGCTTCAGATAAAGATGCAGGTGTTAACAAAAACATTGACTTTGCCATTGTTGCTGGGAATGGAGACATTGTAAGTTATGTTTGTTTTTACGTTATACTTTTGTTGATTACATCTGATATACATGATATTTACAGAGTAATCAATCACACATGACTGTAGACTGTACATATAATTATGGCCTTTTAACTTTTAAAGAAATTGTATTAAAATATTTCACAAAATTGAACTGTGGTGAAAAGAAATTTTAAACAGTGATGGTCAATTATTCAATATTATTAATATCAAGAAATCGAACAACTACATTTGTACCTGTCACTTGAAATCATTGAACACAAAAAAAAACATGACATGTGTTGATGGAAATCCAGGTCCTGGCTGGGACATACACAAAAATGTGGCAAGTTTAATCAGCTAGTCTGATTACAAATTATGCATGTCTGATGAATAAACATTACTAGGAAGATTTGAAATAAAAAAATTAATTAAAAAATAATTTAGGTAATCATTGTAATAAAGATGAAATATATTTTTTATTTACAGCGTGATGGCTCTCAGAAATTCAATATTCCAACACCACGATTGGGTTTTGTTGTAATTCAATCACCACTGGATTTTGAAGATTTAAACGCAATAGGACAAACCTACTATATTCTCAACATTTCTGCCACTGTAAGTTTAGAATGTAGTCAAACCTGTATTAAGAGGTCACCTTTGGAACAAAGAAAAAGGTGGTCTTTCAAGAGAGGTTCAATTCATGCAAAATTTTCTAAGACGCACCACATTAAGGAGTAAGAACAAAGAGTGAATAAGTTTGAGTCAGAATGATTTATCTGTAGTCTAGTACAGAACAGACATCATCATCATAAAGTGACACTTTCTCATCAAAAATTGATTACTTGGTATTAAACACCAACTGCTCATGTGTTGTTTTTAGGTTTACTTTCTTTCAGCTCTATCTCCTTCTCTTTTTCCTTCTCTTTTTGGGATCCATGTTAGAACAATTAAAAATGAATTGAAAACAACAGGAAGAAACCTAAATTAATGTAAAGCTTACTTAAACATTAGTTGAAGTATTTGTGAATATAATTTAAGTTTATGGTTTAAATGATAATTGTATAAATTTGAGGTTTGTGCTTAACTGACATTGCTGGTAACTTTTGGAAAATTGTATTGGTTTTATATCTATAAAAGAAATAGGAAATAAGAAATCTTTATTACACAACATGTAAACTTTGATTACAATATCTAATTTAAAAGTCAAAAGAAAGGATGTGTACTGTACACAGACATTTATGGTAATCAGTTTTTGCACAATATGAAAACTTTAATAATTATAATTGCTAAAAGAAATATCAAAAGGTGTACATTTGTATTTGCTATGCAAACATTTATAGTAATCGGTTTTTGCATAACGTGTAAACTTTGATAATAATTGATAATTGAAATGATAAAAGAAGGGATGAGTATTATGCACAAGCATATATGGTTATAAGTTTGTGCACAAGATGAAAACTTTAATAGCAATTTCTAATTTAGAAGTCAAAAGAAGGGACGTGTACTATAAACAAACATTTATTGTTATCAGTTTTCATACAACATATAAACTTTGATAGCAATTACTCAAGAACTAGAAGTCAAAAGAATTACATGTGTACAATCTACAATCATTTACGGTAATCAGTTTTGTGGTAATTGTTGATTTTCAGGATCAAGCAACAGTTGTTTCTGACAGAAAGACAACATACACACAATTGAGGATAGACGTTACTGATGGTGACGATTTGCCTCCCATCTTTGAGGTGGAAAACTGTGTCAGAGTGGACAACATCTGTTTTCATCCCACATACACCACTGAAGTAACATCTAATGTTATTGTAAGTACCTTATTCAAATGGTTGATGCAACAATTTTTTTTTTCTCATTTTTTTGTTTTTATTAAATTTAATATAGTTACAACTTCTATTTGTGTATAGTGGTTATGAAGGGTACAATACATATATCTAGAAACATTGTTCTGTGATCGTAAAGTTTTCAAGTCATGGCTTCATAAATTATTTCTATTAAAATATGGTAGTAGAGTCGATATTAGTAAAACATGTGACTGAAAGAACAAAAGTTATTCATCTTATTTTCCTCTATTTTGTGATATATTTTTATTTGTAAATTGCTACATTATGATGTCAGTATATAATAGTGTGACTGCAGGACTACCTGGCATAAAAAAATTTCATGTTTTGCATTTCATTTTCATAATAATAAAATTGGCCACTCAAAGCACTGTATTCAGTATATACAGTCTTCTGATTGGATGATTTGAAGGCTTGATGACCATAAGTCCAGGTCTCAGATTAATAAATATTTTGTGATATATAAATTCATAAATGGAATGAATCTGACATATTGTAATATTGTAATAAGATTGTCTCGTTTGTTTTATAAGTGAATTATTACCAGTAAGTTCATATTTGGACAAAATGTTAAGTGGAAATTTATTTCATTATGATTTCAGGGTGGAGTTTTAACATTGCGACCAGAGAACAGCCCATCACTAACAGCTGTCTTTGATGCACAAGATCAGGATACATTGAATGCCTCTATACTATTCACAGTTGAGCAAAGTAAGTGTTTTAGAGAATTCATTATATAATCCATAGGCAGCTATATATTTATATACTCTTTATTAATGTGGTTTTAAGAATTGTGTCAAATTGCACTGAAAAATAAAACCAAAAATATAGAAAATGTAGAGTAGTTTAGGTTCTTATCTGGAACCTGTGTGGTTGTGTGGTTAAGGTCATTGACTTCTGACTATGAAGCTAACACCTGTGACATCAGTTCAAGCCAACTACCTGTGCAATCAGTGCCTTACTACCACTTAAGTTGTGAGTACAAACCCTGTTCATGCAGAGGTGTACTCGATACAACACTATATGATTATGTTTGTCAGTAACTTGCAACAAGTCTGTGGTTTTCTTCAGTAATCCAGTTTCCGCCATCAATAAAACTGACTGCCATTGATATAACTGAAATATTGTTGAAAGTGGTGTTAAACACCATAAACCAAAACCTCAGTTCAAGCCTTGTTACAGACCTTAAGTGTTAATGGTTCCAGTCACCCACCAAAAGCCAGGGTGTTCCCCAGTCAGTTCATTATATCTGAATGAGCTTTTCCCTCCCATTAAGTTTGGTAGTCGCTATTATATACCCTGGTAGATTAAAATTTGCTGAAAGTGACCATAATCTCTAATGACTTGTTAATCCAACCCAACGTGGATGCACAACACAGTATCTTTACTAAATGACATGCAATTTTTTGCTATTGTAGCGATACCACCTGGATATCAAAACAGATTTACCATTTCGGGAACAGGAAGTACAGGAAAACGGTATACAGGTTCCTTGTCTCAAGTAGCAGCTATTAATAGAAATAACTTACAAGAGTTGGAAATTATTATTAAAGTAAGTAAAAGGCTTTTACAGATAAGACTTATGTAGAAAACAACTGTATAATGACATCAACATTGAAATGTGTAACAAGGACCCAGTAGTTAAAATTATTATTATTTTTTTTTTCATAGGCGACCGAACAGACAACTGAGAGACGATCCAGTAGGGCTGTCGTTAAGACTACTGTAATACAGGCTAATAACAATGATCCAGTAGTTACGGTACCATTTACAGGTTACATCAATGAAAATTCACCCATTGGCTCAGCTCCTACCAACAGTAATGGATCATCCCTGTTGAGGGTAACAGTAACAGATGGTGATCTGGTATGTGTAAATAAACACTCGTGTATCCCTGTAATACAGGACACATTTTATAAAGGAAGAATATAGTCAAGCTTAACTTTGCTGCTGGAAGATAATACTTGATATGTTTAGTTAAAGTTATTATACTATTTTATTACATGTATTAAGTTTGATTTACAGGAGAAGGATAATTATCAATCAAAGTCCTTTTTTTTCTTTCTTTTTTCATGCCCCCACTGTTAGGCTTCAGGGGCATTAAGTTTAATGATGTCCGTACATCTGTCTGTTCTTACATATGTCCAACACTTGGTTTCTGCCCAATAACTTAAGTTCCACTTAAGCAAATCATATGAAATTTATACACAAGGTCATGAACTATAGAAAGAATGCCAAGTTCGATAAGGGACATTACCACATTTTCCGTTCAGGAGTTATACCCCCGTTTACTTTCGCTGAAATCAGATCAATCTATGTTCTATGGTCACATTCTTCTATTTTATTTAAGATTAAAACATTAGTATATTCATTACTGCTGTTACAATATTCTTGATAGACACAGCTTGACTACAAAGATTTCTGTTGTTAAACATCAAGAACACCAAGCAATCTTCATGATATGTAAATAATTTCAAGTTATTGTTAGTAAATCACAATTATTATCCCCTCGCCAACTAAGTTGCGAAGGGATATAGTAACCCTACCTTCCTTCCGTCCTTCCGTAACATCCCTGTGAACACTCTAGAATCAACATCCTTCAATGGATTTTGACCAAACTTGGTACATACTTAGTCCTTAAGAGAATCTGGAACCCTATTGATTTTCAAGGTCATAGGTCAAAGGTCAAGGTGACCAGGTGAAATTTTTAGGCGAGGGGATATGTCACGCTTTGCGTTGCCCTTGTTTATTATTATGTCATATCAGTTAAAAGTGGATTCTTTCACATCAAACTATTATACTTTTGTTTTTACTTTCACATTAAGTGCACATTTTATTTACATATTGTTTTGATGAAAGTAATACCACATGTACTTTGTGTTTGGTAAATGAAAGGACAAGAATAGTTATTGAACTATTGGTACCCATAATTCATAGTGAAGTTGTATTTTTGTTTTCTAGCTTTAGAAATACAATTTTTTTTTTTATATTAATGCCACAATAATGTATTTTCCTGAATCAATTATATATTTCTATTACAGGCACCTGGAGAAATAGGACAGTATGATTTGACAATTGAAGGAACATCTGACTTTACCATAACGACAGATGGATACATTATACTCAACACAAATACTCTGAATTATGAAGCAACACCTAGTTTTACCTTTACAGTAAGTTTTGCATTATTCTTTATGAGAAGAGACTGCGCAGGAGATATAGGTTAAATTTGATTTTATGATCAGTTAAAAAAAAATTTCAGGCAGAGATGAGTTTTAACAACTGTTTGATTGAAAAGATATTAAATTTTCAAAAAGTAAAAAAAAAATAATAATTAAACATGAGGGTAGAGGCATGTATCAATTTTTAAAACAAAATTTGTTAAAATATCATTTTTGCATTGTTTTCCAGGTTCGAGCAACAGAAGTGGGAACAGCAAGTCCACGAAATGGAGCTAATAATGTAATTGTTATTGTCAGAGATCTGAATGACAACCCACCAGTGTTTACCTCAACAAGTTATGCTGTTAGCACTGCTGAACAAGACTACTCAACCAGTCCAAAGTTATTAGTTACAGTATGTATATATTAACAAAATTAAATCAACTTTGTCCTGCAACCGCATCAATGGTGTAATGGTTAGCATGCTTGCCACAAGTGCAGTAGATCATGGATATGAATCCCAGTTTGGTCAAACTAAAGACTATAAATTAACATCCCTTGCTTTTCCAATAAACACACAGCATTTAGGAGTAAGAACAAAGACTGGTTGGCTCAGAATCAGAATGTGTATGAGTAGAACGACATATCTACGTAAGAACTGTAGGTTCAGTGAGCTAACAATATAAAAATCAAAGTCAGTATTGTGGTCTAGTGCGGACACCATCTCATCAAAATGTAATTTGTTCTCGTCATGATATAGCTGAAAATTACTTATTGTTGTCTTGCCTTGATGAGATATAGGTGTTATTTTTCAATCGTCATGGAAACAGTATTAACAATTGTTAAGTTTGGAATTGCATCAGTTTAACAATTCTGTTGGTCCCTATCTACTGCATAATAGCGGCTACAACGACCACAAAAATCAAATAAAATGTTCGGCCCACTGATCAGAAATAATTTTACAAAATCCTTGATGTATTTTAGATTTTAGATAGATGCTTATCATTCAAATAAGGTAGTTGGATTTAAAAAAAAATTGGTAATCTTTAAATTGTGTCTTATTATTTATCAGAAATAATATTTTTCATAAAAATATTCCATGTTTTTCTTTAGGTTGTAGCTAATGATCTAGATAGCAATGCTAATGGTGACATAAAGTTTTCTATTGTGAATGTAACAAGTGGTGGCATGGGAAAGTTTTACATTTCTAAAACTTCAGTGGCTGCAAATCCACAAACAGCTGCCATTAGCATAAATGGCAGTGTGATCGAGGGAGAAATTTATGTCATTATTGTCAAAGCTGAGGACTCTGCAACAACAGATAAAAGGTAATTATTACAATTGTAGTGTCATTTGCAAGGTTATTGCTATTGCTATATGTTAAAAATGAGAATACTAATGTGTCGCTTTAATTAAAGTACAGTCAAACCTGTCGTAACGGTCACCTTTGTATAATGGTAACTTTTGTGCTCTCCCGGTGCATTTTACTATATATTTTGATTCGATATAGCAGTCACCTGTTCAATGTGGTCATTGGTCACCATTTATATGTAATTTTCATCGTAAAACCTTTGTATAATGGTAAATTTATTTAAAAAATAATACCCATTACCGGAAGTTATTTCGGAAGATCGATATTTTTCTCAAATGTACCAAAAATCCTGAGGTGTTACAAAATATATTGATTAATTTAATTATCTAAACAAGCAAACACCATGGATTTTATGAATAATAAATTACATAAAAGACAGTTTATCCCCTGGGCGTTATTGGAGATTTTTATTCATTATGACGAGAGGACAAATTCACTCACCTAAAATATTTTGTATCTAGTACATCATGTCAAAATCATCAACATCCGTAAATAGGAAAGCTTTGAAATTAGACAACAAAGTGAAAGCGATAAATCATTGTGATGTTGGGAAAAGTTGTCGGGCTGTGGGCGAGGAGATGGGTGTTGGTCGTACCCAGATAATGAACATTCTTAAAAGAAAACGTGAGATTCTTGACGATTTTGAAAACAATGCTTCCAGTTCAACGTCGTGTTACTGGAAATTGTACTTTTGTTAATTAAATATCTTTATTTATTTATTTATTATCATATTGGCATAATTTCATCAACAATAAATGTAAACAAGAGTAATATTACGACAGGAACAAAATAACAAGTAAAACATTATTAAAAACATAAGATGTAATGAAAAATGTTTATTTACAACTAGCATGCAATATTTAGTCAAAAAATAAAAACCCTTCATATAAAGGTCACCTGTATATTGTATATCGTGGTCATTTTGTCAATCTCCCCAGGTGACTACTATAGACAGGTTAGACTGTATTTGATTTTCTGCCTGGATATTTAACTTTTATTTAAACCTTATATAAGTATCCTGGATTTTATTGGTTGATTGCACTAAATGTTTTGTGACGTCAGTAATGGTTATTGCTCAATCAATATTTTATCGTGAAACATACCACAAAGTGAATACAGGACAGACATATTAGAATTTATGCTTAAAAACTATTCTGAAAAGAGTAGAATTGTTACTTATTGGTGAGAATAAAACGAAAAACAAAAATCACAATGAAGGAACAATTCCAAAATCCAATAGAAAAATCGTAGAACGTAGCAAAATGAAATCCCCTAAAACACATACATGACTGCTCATGTTTATATATGTTAATTCCACTGGTGTCTGTAATAAATGTGAGGAATTTAAACAAAAACAGATTTTGGCATAGCAATTTAGACAACATGTTAAAAATAGACAAAGATATTATAAAGCATTAGATCACTGAGAGACTATGTTTTTATCTTTCTCAGGAGTACAACAATACCAGTTCAGGTAGATATAACAGGAACAGGAACCAGACCTCCTGTCATTCCAGCATCTGTGTACACCTTGTCTATTAGTGAGGGAACACCAATTGGTACATCAATATTTATAATACCTGTAAGTTATAATTAACACTTGTATGTGTCTTGCTTTAAGTACAAACATCAGATTATTTTAAACAGGAACAATTTCTTTCCTAGCTATAATTTAGGAATTGATTAATTATCAAAAGAAATTCATTTTTATGGAATTTAAGAAATTTAAGGGAGACTATAATTCATTATCCTTCATTGTAAACGAACAAAATTTATCTTCTTTTATTAACTGTCTTCAGTTTTTCTTATCTGACAACATTAATTTTGAATGAATTAACAAGATCTTCAATTAGCTATTAACAAGATCTTCATAGTGATCATTCAATTAGCTATTAACAAGATCTTCATAGTGATCATTCAATTAGCTATTAACAAGATCTTCATAGTGATCATTCAATTAGCTATTAATAAGATCTTCATAGTGATCATTCAATTGGCTATTAACAAGATCTTCATAGTGATCATTCAATTAGCTATTAACAAGATCTTCATAGTGATCATTCAATTAGCTTTTAACAAGATCTTCATAGTGATCATTCAATTAACTATTAACAAGATCTTCATAGTGATCATTCAATTAACTATTAACAAGATCTTCTTAGTGATCATTCAATTAGCTATTAACACACATTTTAGTTTTCATGGTCGGTCAAATTTGTAACCTGTATAAAACAAACACCTGTCTATTTGGAACATAAAAGTTTGTCCCAATTTGTAGATTAAACTTATTTTATTGTTAACTATATAACATTTGGATTGGACACAAGTTATTCCAACTTACAAAGGTCCTCTCCCAATTTGTGTTATGAGTTTCGATTTAGACAAGTTTCACTGAGAAATGCAGTAGCAATACATTGATTCCACCTTCTTGTGCAGTCCCCTCAATTTAAGATATGATATAATTTACCAAGATATAGAAATCCCAGTTGTATACTATAGATATTCTACCTGTTTCTCTTTTTAGGCTACTGACCCAGAAGGATCAGCTTTGGTATATGCAATTACAGGAGGAAACAATGGCGATTTTACAATTAATACCAATACGTAAGTTTAGAGCTCGATTTTCTTACAGAAATCACCTTGCCCAAATTCAACACTATGCATCAGTTATTTCTAATATTTGCTATGAATAAAAGATTTGCTCATTGCCAAATGCAGAATAATTGCATTAATAGGAACGAGTAATTTGGAGTCATAATTATTTTTCCGTTTTCTTATTTCTGTGTACACTCTTTCGACAATACCATAAAATGAACAAATACTTTTTATTAGGTCCCTTTTCAATTGAAGTTCATAATGAAATTGCTTTATTACACAAGTGGCTTTTAAATAGAGTAGCTTTGTTTAAGGGGAACTTAAGTTTATGAATGGAAATCAAATGTGGTACGTACAGACAGACGAACATAATCTTAATGCCCTGATGTCTAGTGGTAGCTACATAATAAAATGTAATCTGGGATACAATACAGCACTTTAATCAAACCTTTACCATGACAATTGTATTTGAGGACTTTAGATGAACCTTAACCCTGATAACAAAGACAAATGACTATGTTATACTTAATAGAGAAAAAAATAGGGGGGGGGGTCAACTATTAGTTAATTTTAGTTAATAAACATTTTAATCATGGGTTTAACCTTTTTGTTCTTTCAGTGGGATCATTACAACAGTTCGGGGATTAAATCGAGAGGCAGAGCCATCATACAATTTAGGTTTAAGAGTTACAGACAATACACAACTTGTAAGTATTCTTTTTATATGTTACATAAATATCAATCCTATAGATCGATTGGGGTTATCAAGTTTTTAGAAATGTTATGTGTTTTTTTCCTTAATTGAGCTCAGAATGTTCAGGGCAAGACATAAAGAATTTGACAAACTAGTGGAAAATTATGTATACTAATATATAGGTTAAAGTCTGCAAGATTTATCTATAATAATAATGAAGACATTAGTCTTTTTTCCAGTGACGTTTGTTTGTTTTTTTGACACCTGATTTAAGCTTGTCTTGCCTTGATTTTTTCACTCTGGAAATTGTAAATGATATCTGCTTAATTTCTCTTCATTAGAAATATCTCTAGGGAAGGATCATTAGATATATCTCTAGGGAAGGATTTGCTTGAAATCCCATATAAAAACTGGCAACATTCCAATATATTATAAGATAATAATTCATGTTTTGATTATCTCTTTTAGACGGATACAGCCACTTTGTCAATTACCGTCACTGATATCAACGACATAACGCCAGCATTTACTACAAATATTTACAACTTTGCGGTTGATGAAGGACAGAACCCTGGTACACCTGTGGGTACTGTAATTGTAAGTACTCTTGAATTATAAATATCTAATTCTAACATGACATCCTTCTTTCGCATTCTTAACAAACGAGGGAGTTATCTATTCAGTATTCTAATATGATGTCCTTCAAACGCTTTGAGTCCAAACCCGTGGTAAAAATAATATATACCTACACCCATTGTAATTTATGACGTCATCGACAATTTATGACGATAATTTACCAATTTTTACATATTAGAATCGAAATAATTTATGGTAGGCCGAATTTATATTATTTTTACCACGGGTAGGCACTTTATGCCTATATTTTACCCCTCGCTAACGCTCTATGTAAAATAATTGGCATAAAGTGCCTACCCGTGGTAAAAATAATATAAATTCTGGCTACCATGAATTATTTCTTAATTATCTCATTAGTGAATGTGACATATTTTGAGTTTTAACATGGATTGGCGGATATTAGTAAATTTTATCCCTCGCTTTTGGCTCGGGATAATATACTAATATCTGCCAATCCATGTTAAAACTCCCAACACTTTCTGGCTTCCATGATTTATTTCTTAAATAAACAATAGCAATAAATACACTATTAATTTTTTTTTTTTTTTTGCAAGTTTTTGGGTAACTTTCTTTTATATTCACTAGCTCCCCTTAAGTAATGGATACCTAAAAATAGTTATTTTAAAAACAGTTCATATAATTCTTTCATACAAGCAAATTAGTATAGAAAAATTGAGATAGCAAAATTAATTAGGGACAGATGACAAATTTAGCTAATTATAATTATCGTGTATTTCAGGCTACAGATGGAGATTCTGGAGTAAATGGTCAATTCTTGTACTCGATCGCTTCAGTGTCACCAACAGGCTCATCAAATTTGTAAGTTATTTGTGTGTTTTCTTTATTCTATATTTTTCCCTTCAAAATGGCTGCCATTGCCATGGTCACCAATCAAATGCTACTATACAAAAATGAACATATCAAGGTAACCTCTATACATAATTACATGAAATTTTATGGGAATGATCTTTAGACCAAGTGGAATCAGTTGGACAACTTTAGCTGGAAACAAAAAAGTAGAAAATTTTAATATTTTTTCACAATTTTGAATTCTGGACTGTACTGAAAGGTCTAAATGGTTGTGTCTGTTTGGGATGAATTATTATCTTTAATTTATCCACGTAGAAGGTTTCACAAAAGGGGAAGGGTTGGGATCTCATTAACTGGTTTAACCCCATCACATTTTTTCCTGTTCCATGCCAGGACCTAGATTTCCAGCATCATATGTCACTCATTATGTTCAATGATTTGAGGTGAGAGATGATTGGTTTGTTGATTTTGGTGGTGGAATTGTTAACTATCACTGTTTAATCCTTCTTTTCATAATGGTATTTTATATGAAGTATATTCTATAGCAGATCTTTATTTTCCATGTAGTTTCCATGACAACGTTGCAATACTCAAATTCTCCTATTGGCCATTTGAACTGATTATGAAATTTATGAACTGACTAGTCGATATTGCATTATGTTTATGTGAAGCAATCAATGAAATATGATTACAAATTATTCATGAATACAGATATTTTTAAATGAATCGATCCATGTAATTAATAAATATGATATAATACCTGTGTGTCTTTTTAAATATGATTTGCATTCTTTTTTTTCTCTGATAAATAGAATGTAAGTATTAAGACAAATATTAGATTAGGTAATAAAAAATATTTAATACTGATGTGAGCCTAATCTTTTTTTTAACAGTAATTGTAAATTAATTTAAAATATGCTTTTTTGCATATTATACAAAGTAGTGTGTGCTAAAAATTAACAATTGTGCTTTTACCCTTTATGTTGTGCTTGAATAGTGAAATATATTTGTCATATGTGCATGCTCTATTTTTACAACGAAATAATGGAGTAGAAATAATTGTAACATAAATGACCTTTTTTCTTTTTATGTTTTTATGAATTATTCAGCTTAAGAATTGAGTTTTATTGTTTTGAATTCATTAGCCTTAACTTTGTCTTCTTTGAAATCATGTTTGTATTATTATCATGTTTAGTATTTTAAAAAAAGTAAATTTGCTTCTAATTCAAGTCTGCTTCAATCATGTTTTTTAAAGAAAATTATGTATTTTTTTTAAATCAATTTATTTTTCTCTCTCCGGCTTGTAAATTAATTTGCTGATCCCCAAGTGACCTATGAAATTACTTTACCCAACAAATTTTATATGTATTTTTGTAAAAAAAAAATTTCATTTATGTTTTTGCTATTTTTTGAAAGAGAGAAAATTACCTACATCGCTACCCCCTTCTCAATTTGTGAGTCGGGAAACACCAAATTTTCTATTTTACAATAATGTGCTTAAAGATTATAACATTTTTGTTTTGTTTTTACAGATTCACAATAAATAGCAATAGTGGGCTAATTTCAACAGTTCAAGTACTAGATTATGAAGCCAAGAATTTGCATACAATAGTTGTTCTAGCAATAGATCAAGGTACCAGTCCAAGAACTGGTTCCTCAACTGTCAGTATTCGTGTGAATGATTTGCAAGATGAGATCCCACTTTTTACATCAGAGAATTATGAAAGAAGTGTTGCTGAAAACTCTGCTGTTGGTACGGAAGTTCTACAAGTCACAGTAAGTTATTAAAAATGTTGTATCCTTAATAAATCAGACTGATAAATGGGGCTCATTATATTCTTTTGTTACAAGAGATAATGTTGTATCCTTAATAAATCAGACTGATAAATGAGGCTCATTATGTTCTTCTGTTACAGGAGATAATGCTGTATCCTTAATAAATCAGACTGATAAATGGGGCTCATTATATTCTTTTGTTACAAGAGATAATGTTGTATCCTTAATAAACCAGACTGATAAATGGGGCTCATTATGTTCTTCTGTTACAGGAGATAATGTTGTATCCTTAATAAATCAGACTGATAAATGGGGCTCATTATGTTCTTCTGTTACAGGAGATAATGCTGTATCCTTAATAAACCAGACTGATAAATGAGGCTCATTATGTTCTTCTGTTACAGGAGATAATGCTGTATCCTTATTAAACCAGATTGATAAATGAGGCTCATAATGTTCTTCTGTTACAGGAGATAATGCTGTATCCTTAATAAACCAGACTGATAAATGGGGCTCATTATATTCTTCTGTTACAGGAGATAACATGTATTTATAACTAGTAACATATTAAATTAATAAAAATAAATAACGCTTACTTTGCACAAACAATTATTGTAATTTATTTGGCTACATTCAGCTAATTTGATGTAAATAAACGTTGGAGAACACCAAAGGAGCAATCAAAAATGGACAATCCAAAGAAATTGGCAACAAGACGAAGAAAAACAAAGCAAAAATGCAACACAATATGTGTTGGCCACCACAATACACAAACAAGCTTAAATAACGCAAATAAAACATGAGCCCTCCTACAAACAACAAGGTTAAACTGCTGTCTATTTAGACTCTGACATGTTGTAAATATCTGTCATTAATAATTTATGATTACAGGAAGTTAAGTAAAAATTGTTCTACATGTCTGCAATGTCACAATGTCCAGACCTAGGAAGTAAAACATTGTATATTATATTTGCAGGCTATAGATCCTGATACTATGGATGTCATTACATACAAGTTCTCCACTGGTAACTCTGCCAGTTTCAGTATAACATTGTGACAATGTTCAGAGCTAAGAAGTATAACATTGTATATTATATTTACAGGCTATAGATCCTGATACTGTGGATGTCATTACATACAAGTTCTCCACTGGTAACTCTGCCAGTTTCAGTATAACATTGTATATTATATTTGCAGGCTATAGATCCTGATACTGTGGATGTCATTACATACAAGTTCTCCACTGGTAACTCTGCCAGTTTCAGTATAACATTGTATATTATATTTACAGGCTATAGATCCTGATACTGTGGATAACATTACATACAAGTTCTCCACTGGTAACTCTGCAAGTTTCAGGATTGCTAATGATGGTAGGATTATTACCAGTGTTATCTTGGACTATGAAACTATTCCGAAGTACATTTTCACCGTTACCACTCAGGAAGGGGAAAATGGAGGAGTTTCTTCAACAGCTACTGTCACTATTAACGTGATTGTAAGTTGTTAATTATAGATTCTGTTATTGATGCCAATAGGGAACTTCTCAACTAGATATAAATGTGTACACATGTAAACATGTGAATGCCACAAGTACACATTGACAACTTTCAGGATTTTCAGGTGGCACTGACATATTAATTTGCAGAAGAGTGTCATTTAGGTCCTCATCAATTATGTCATTATCAGGTAGAGACAATAGTGGGGACCTTTCTAGATTAAAACATGATACTTCCTTGTTCAAGATTGGATCGTCTGCACACAGTTTGCTGCAGATTGATTTAAAACAAAAGAATTGGTGTTGTTTTTCTTTCATTTCTAGTAATTGTTTAACATAAAACAAGTATACAACGAATATTGAAATTCAAAATTAATAGTTTCATATTATTCATTTTGTCGGTTTGTATTTAGAAGCAAGGAAGACAGCATTTGTTAACAACAACAACTGATTGTTTATATATCGATTACTGGTCTGTCAAACAGAGAAGATTGTTTATATATCGATTACTGGTCTGTCAAACAGAGAATATTGTTTATATATTGATTACTGGTCTGTCAAACAGAGAA
>MJUT01003387.1:261254-277614 GCA_002080005.1 Gigantidas platifrons
GTACAATAGCAGGGTCAATGAATGACAACATAAACATGAACAGTACAATAGCAGGGTCAGTGAATGACAACATAAACATGGACAGTACAATAGCAGAGTCAGTCAGTGACAACATAAACATGGACAGTACAATAGCAGGGTCAATGAATGACAACATAAACATGGACCGTACAATAGCAGGGTCAGTGAATGACAACATAAACATTGACTGTACAATAGCAGGGTCAGTGAATGACAACATAAACATGGACTGTACAATAGCAGGGTCAGTGAATGACAACATAAACATGGACAGTACAATAGCAGTGTCAGTGAATGTTTGTAGTTTACTGAGTACTATCAGATACATCTGTATTGTTTTTATTACTGGTCTGATCTTTAACTATCTCGGTGAATGTTGGCATTTTTTCATTGTGTACATTTGAATCTTTGATTGTAAGTTGTAACAATATGGGTTCTATGTGTTCTGCACTATGTATACTCATTTTTTCCATGGTTAACTAGAAATACTTTTAAATATAACTTTTCTTAGAGTTGTTCTCTTGTTGAGTCTTGACAGATCAAGGGACATTACTTAATTTTTGTTTTAATTTCAGTTGAATGTTATAGCAACAGATCCACCTGGATTGAGTGCCACAGGTACACTGACAATCAGTGTAAACCGTAACTTTAATGATCCTCAGTGGGTGTTAGTCAATGGACAGGCCACCGTAGCAGTTACAATCCTAGAGACTAAGCCTCTTCTAGAATCTGTCGTTAAAATTAGGGCCACTGATGCAGATCTACAGGTAATATTTTAATTAGGGTTATGTTAATTTTATGGATCGTTTTTCTGAAAGATAAACCTTCAGATAATTTATACCACCAAACCTGTCTTTAAAGAGCACCAAGCCAATATTTGAGTTATCTGGGATGTATTAAAATAAAAGATAAAACATTTTATTTTACCTTTCTAAGCAAGAACTTACCTGATAATGGCTGATGAATTTACTTTAAAATATCTTAATATTTGTATTTTCTGGCTGCTATGAACAAACAAAATTTTACCTTCCAGTTATAAAAGTAAATGACTCATCTGAGTTTCAAGTTAACTGTATCGATAAATACGTATTTTTTTGTCTTAGTTAAAAGTCTTTTTTTCTTTAAAGAATATCAGTACTTTTTTTTAATATCATCTGTTAATGACTGGAGGAAATATATTATTTTTATTTTAATAGAAAAAAAAATCGACCTGGGTAGTCATCGCTGTTCTAGACAATATCGCAATGACCAATATGTAATATTAGTTTGTATAGCGTTTAATTCTGATGAACATTTTGATGATTTTTATGCTGTGTACTATAACTTTATTTCTTTTTTCTTTTTTTCAGAGTCCTTACAATACATTGCAGTATACTATAGTTGGCGATTCTACAGCTCAAAGTTATTTCAGGGGAGTTAAGCAGGGTGCTAATCAGGAATATGACTTACAGCTTATAAGATCTCCAGCAGATAACCCCAATATAAACACATTCACAGTAAGCCTACTTTTTTATTTATACTTTTATATTCATTTATCACAGCTATGATTTTGACCCAAAAAATTATATGTTTTGAGCCACTTTCTGCCTTTTGAGAATGAAAATTACCATCGATTACTTATTTGCTTGCAAGCAAATAATTTGACCTCTCTTTTTCCGTATGCAATTGACCTTACTAGTGACTGGTAAAAACAAATAATTTGTATTTTGTCACTTATTACCTGCCAACTTGCATGGTTCTTTGTCCGTAATTAACACCGACTAAAAGCAGATTCACAAAAAATAAGAAATAAGTGCATTGTTGTACTGATTTAATGATGATTCGACAAACTCCGTAAACAATGTCGATAATTAATAAGATGGTGTCCATTTCTTGATCGATCTCAAAACACAAGCAGTTGCATGTTTTTTTCCCCGATGCACGTACATTTCATAACATTTATAAGTTACAGAAACACGTTTTATTAAGGCATCAATCATATCTGATAGTTTTTATGGGTAACAAAAATTTACGATTTGGCAGATAATGCCCCTTTAATTTTTTTGTTTATATCTTAAGTGCTTGTAGTCATGAAATTTATTCTAGATAATTTGTTCATGGCATGATATTGCTGAAATACTGCTGGAGTTGGCATTAAGCACCAATCAATCAATCAACCAAGCACCTGTTTATTCAGAATATAAAATGGTGTTTAGTTTAGACAGGTGTCACAGTATATCTTGCCTTGATCAGTGTTATAGATGCTCTTACATGTATATACTACTTTTACAGATAACAGTGGCTGTACAAGATGGAGCAACACCACCCAGACCAGCCACAACAACCTTTGTTGTCACAGTAACAGTGGTTAGAAACACAGAACCACCAATATTCTTTAAACAGACATATTACAGGGAGATCAGTGAGAACCTAGGTGTAAACCAGGAAGTTTTAACAGTCTTGGCCAGTGATGCTGACACTACGGTATTGTTTTATATCATTATTGATGAGCAAAATATTATTATAATCAAACTTGCCCTAATGGTCACCTTGAATTACTGGTCGTCTGCTGTAAGTGGCCAGTTTAAAAACCCTTCTGACCTGATTTATATGCTATTTTAAATCAAATAAACGGTCATCTCACTAACATGGTCAGCAGTCACTCAAAGTTTATCCCATTGTATCAGATTGCCGACTTATTATATTACTGGTCAGTTTTCATTCTAGACTTTGAAAATTCATCGGTTATTAACTTTTAAAGTGTTCTCAATACACGATAGTATTAGATAAGCTGTCAATCATTGAGCGATGAACTAATTAACTGTAAATTGTTACAAAAATATGTAAAACACAGCAGCATTACAAACCGACTGCAATTTTTTTCGGTAACAGTAATACATGAATCATTGCAGACCAGAACTGACAATCCAGATCAACCAATCTAAAATGAATGGTCACTTGTCTTATCTGGTAATTTTTCCTTTGTCCCTCAGAATTTTTAATGATTTTTACCTTTTTATTTTTCAGAATTCCTTTAAGCAGATTACTTACTCTATTGCATCAAGTAGTGCACATGAAGTTGATACTTATTTCAACATAA
Source organism: Gigantidas platifrons (assembly GCA_002080005.1). Lineage (NCBI taxonomy): Eukaryota > Metazoa > Mollusca > Bivalvia > Mytilida > Modiolidae > Gigantidas > Gigantidas platifrons. The sequence goes on from MJUT01003387.1 coordinate 264,355, forward strand.
TTCCTACAACAGGACGAATCAATGTCAAGGCTGCACTAACAGGAAGTAACACAGTTTTCTATAATGTAGGTATATTAACTACCAGAGAGAGTTCATCAGACATTAACACTGTACAACTCTTACATATTATTGGAACTATTTATCGAAATGTATCAGTTAAGAAAATGCAATGGCCCTGATGGGATTTAACCTCAGAATTAAGCTCTTGCATTATAAGCAAACACTATACCATCTGAGCTATCAGAGATCTCCACAAACACAGCGGAGGGTGGTTATGAACTTACTATGATTCCTATAACCTTAGGTAAAGGAATATACCTTCACAATTATTATTTACGCAGCATAGACATTTTTCACAAAAAGTTATTCAAAAAGAAATATTATTCTTGGGTTCTCTCAAATCTATTATTTTTTTATGTTTAAAAACATATGTTTTATGTTATACTATAAAAAGAAACTTTAAACATTGATGGTCAACAATTCCACCAATATCAGCAAATTGAACAATCGCCTCTGACTGAACACAAAAAAGTGGGGACGTTGGAAATATGTTATATAAAAATTATAAAGCAACTACCAATTGATATTGCTTATTTTATCCTTCTTCAGTTTATCGCTCAAGCAACAGATGGCTCTAGGACAGCTAATGCATATGTGACCATAAAAGTGCTACGTAACCTGGCACAGCCATCCTTTACAGTGACCGGTTACACTGCGACCATCTTAGAGACACAACCTGTCGGTGTAGCAATATCTCTCAATCAGAACTTTGTTGTAACCGATGGTGACAGACAACCACCAAATACTGTAGTAAATTATCGTCTGCTCAACAACCTAGACCATTTCCAGATCAGTGAGACAGGAACTATTAGTGTTAAAAACTCTTTAACTGCTAGTGATCCTAAATCAACAAGTTATCAGGTAAAATTCTATTAAAGTACATGTAAACCTCATTATCTTTATCTCGGGATAAATCGTTTTCTCGTAGAGCTTGAAATAAAACATATTTGGAAAATGTGTAGTAGCTTTTGGCTTTATTTATTGCGGATAACTCATATTTTGTTCTTGGTTATTTTCAAGTAAAATCACTCAAAGTTTGACTGTCTATTAAATTATAGCTGTCATTGTTGTATAGGTCCATTTCATGGAGTTGAACAAAAGTTTCTCATTTGAACATCTTTTATAGATATAATATACTATCTTATCAGGCAAAGTGGGGACAACATTATCTTAGGATGAAACTATGGCCTGCAAACACTGTCATATTCAAAATTATAGTGTAAAAATATATTATTTACTATATACTAAAAGAATACCTGTTTAAAATTGGCTATATATGTGAATACATTTTGCAAGGGAAAATATATACATATATACATATATAGATCTAAATGATTTTGTAACAAGAATGGCTTTATCTGTGTGGGGAAAGCTATTTTCTGATAAAATTGTATGTCTACATCAGTACATGAAATTAAAACAAAGTATCAATTAAGATAGAACCACAGAAGATTAGAAAAAATACATGGTAAATAATATTTATCATTATATGCTCTTATTTTTTTATGTTAAAATGATATATTCTATAATTTCAGCTTTCAGTTCAAGGTTATGACCTTGGTGACCCCAGTCTAAACAGTACCAACACTGCTTTGGTCACAGTTACTGTCATAAGAAACCAAGCTCCTGTAATATCAACACAGAATATTGCTCCTATCGATGAGACAACTCAGGTTTCTACAAATCCATTGTTTACTGTCATAGCTAATGACCCTGACACCAGAGTAAGTATAGTAATCTGGTTACCTAAAAATACAGTCTAAGGAATTTCTTGTTTCCTTTATATACATTATATCAGTAAACTGTACTAGTATTTAATTAGAATATTATTATTTATGTAAATTATGATCTTAAAAATGAAACTTCTCAGATTTGTTTATTTTATTTACATTTTAATTCTTGAAAATTTGGTCTGAAAATGTTATTTTAAAAAACCGAGAAAAACCCCATGATAAGACACCATACTTAGCATTATATTTGTTGTACCAAATCAATTATTTTTTATTTTAAAAATGTTCATTATTGTATTTTTGTTCTCAGGCTGAATTTAAGAAGCTGACTTACAGTATTTATGGACCCACTACTGCTTTTACCTATTTCGAGATCAACCCGGATGATGGACAAATTCGTTTGAGACAGTCATTGCAAGGAATTACACAAACAACATTCCAGGTATTTCTTTAAAATTGAAAGACCCACTGCTTAGTTTTGTTAAAAAAAAAATCCAATTTGCATTGTTTTTTTTACTAGAATAAAGCAAGACGTTATTTTTTTGTGTTAAAAAAATGATGTTTCTGTCTCTGATATGTAAATGTAAAAACTTATGTTTAAAATTATATCTGGTTTCAGCAATAAATGTATTAATAAATATTTTATGCCAATTACCAGTAATTGTTTTAGTTTATTCTTGTTGTATATAGTTGACACAGAATAACCTTTTTTCAAGTGATCTGTGAAAATTATTTTTAAAATTATACTAAAACAGACAACAAATTTGTCACTTTTCTTAAAACGTTTACAACTATCATGCTAAAGCCAAACAGGTAAAACATGTGAGAAGGGTTAAATAACAACATGTCTCTCTTCTGCAGATATTTGTGCGGGTTACTGATAGTGGGACCCCACCTCTGTCAGATACTGAGGTATTTACAGTGACGGTGCAACGTAATTTAAATCCACCTGTGTTCAGTCCTCTGACCTATTCAGCTGAGATTCAGGAGAACCACCAAGTAGGAAATGATATCGGTGTGACGGTTCGTGCCACTGATGCTGATATTTCGGTAAGTTATTTTGTGTAATTAGTGGGAGATATTGATTTTTACTTTCATCTGTGGAGAAATTTAATCTTGATAAAAGACACTTCACTTGTTCAATCAAGAAAGATATACATTTTGTATTTGTCATTGTAAAATATCAGATTGAGATTGTCAAATATTAAAATGTAATATCAAAACCTTGATTTTTATTAAAAAAAAATATATATTTATGGTTGGTTGTATTGAATAAAATAAAGCTATTTAAGGATTGATCGCAATTTTTGTTCGGTTCATGAAGAAATAGCCTCAATCAGGTTGTGCACACCTTGTAATCTGTGTAGTGGGTTATGCAAGGTTGTGTCCAACCTGATTGAGGTTATTTCGATTGAACCGAACAAATAATTTCGATCAATCCTTATAAATTAATTCAAACTTTTTTGTTATAATAATGAAAAATATATTTATTTTTTCAAAATAAGGCAGATAATAGGAAATAAATTTAAATAACCCCAAAGGTGCCTCATTTAAAGAAAATCGCCTGATGACAATGCCATGCGACGCCTTGGGAACTATGTCTATTTTCAGATTCAGTACACGTATTTAATTACATAGTGACTTTAAAATTAATTTATATAAATATAATTACTAATTATCGATAAGTTAGAAATTTCTCCTTTGATCTCACTAAGTCATAATATTAGTATCAACGAACGGACTGATGTTATAAATTATCAGTCAATGTGACGTAAATCAAATTACAGTCAAACCTGTATTAAGAGGTCACCTTTGGGACAAAGAAAGAATGGTCTTTTAAGACAGGTGACTTAATAGAGGTGACCTCTTGTGCAGGTTTGACTGTATGATGTTACTGATAAGAACAATAGTGTTAGTTTTGAAGGTCTAGACATGCATCATCATTAGTATCGCAGCTCCTCTACAGGACACTGCTATACTAGTGATAATGTCTGTCTCGACCTTTAAAACTGCTGTTATTTTACATTTATAACTATCATATGACAAAGCTGGTCTTAGATTATAGCATTTTCTTTCTGCAATTTGTTTAAACCAGGAAGTAAATAGATGATTGTTATTTGTATTGTGTTGTGTTTATTGTTTTGACATGCCGACTTTAAATAAAACTTATCTTATCTAAAGTCAAGTTGTAAACTAGAATTAAAAACAGATATAATATTACTTTCACTTGTATGAATATTGTTGAAATCAAGAGTTTGAACATGCAAAATCTTTTAAGACAATTGTTATTAGTATGCATGGAAGTAATTGATAATTGTTATTTTTAGAGAAGGAAAGTAGTGAATCAGAATTAAAAATAACAGAAAAACCCCAGAAAATTGACTAAATTTTTCTTAAAACTGTTTTCTTCAGCTGTTATTAAATGATAGAACTGACTAAAATATGTATTGTCTATTTCAGTCGCCACATAAGGATGTTACCTACACTGCTACTGGTGATAGCCGTGCAATGTTATACTTCTCAGTTAACAGTCAGACTGGAGTGGTTTCAGTTAGCAAACCATTGCACGAAGACACTAACAATGCAGATTACACTGTAAGTAAGACCAAAGCCTGTGTCTAAATATAGAATAGACATATATTGACATGTAATACTGTACTATTTTGTACCTTTATGGCAAAGAAGCAAGAAGAAATGAAACAGTTTACAGAACATTTCTTCTTTGTTTCTTCCTTGTTTCCTGCCAAATACAAAATGATATTGATGTCTCAGATACAGTAGTCCTCATCTTATAGGGGTACAATGGACTCTCAACAAAGACCACTCCTCTTATCAGGCCAGATACACTTTGATAGTAAGATACTACTCAATAGTCCCCCTCAAGAGAGACCACCCCTCTTATAAGGCCACTTTTCATTGTAGAAGCGATGGCCTTATAAAAGGGGGACTACTGTTTTTGCATGTTGTATTTGTTATAGTTCCATCTCTCAATATTGCAACAAACTTCATTATTTAAAATTGACAAAAGTTTATGGATATTATTCAGCTTCAAAACAATGTATTTGTAAGTTTACTTTATTTTCCATTAGATTATTTAGTTTTAAAATTTTGTCTGGTGTCATATAAAAATAACAGAAATCGTCTGTTATATCAAAAAGAAGTTAAAATTTCTGTCAGATTGTTTAGGGTAATGGGTTGATTATTAGTTATTTTGGTTATATCATAGAAATCAGTTAAATTGGATGAGGAAACATCAGTACCCACAGAAAACCAGTGACCTGTCATACATCACTGTTAAATTTGACTACATATGGCTGTATCAAGTACACAAGTTGATGGATAAGAATCAAATATATATAGTTTGAACTTGTTCTCATCATAGATAGGCATGAAATATTTGCCAGTGGACGTTAAGCAACCAACAACCGATCTTCATGTGGGATAACTATGACATGTATTTTTTTTTTCTGTTTGCAGTTAACAGTTAGAGCTATTGATAATGGATCTCCCAATAAATTACAATCTGGAAATGTTGCTACAGTAACCATAAAAGTAAACAGAAATAATAATCCACCAATATTCCAGAATTTACCCGCTGTTAGATCTGTACCACGTAATTCTGGCAGTAATTTCTTGATTCTTGACGTAAATGCAACAGATGCCGACAGTGTGGTAAGTATCACATGACAAACATGTGACCATATTTTTACCACTGTCAATATTAGTATATGGATGTTTTATTTTGATCAGATATCTGTTATCTTAAATAATTTCAAGTTTCTTGGATGTTCAATTGTGTCCTGTGTTGGTCTATTACAAAGCAGACCTCATAATCATCTAATTGAAAATTAACTTGTTCTTGCCATGATATAGCTGAAAAATTGCTGAGTTGGCATTAAACAACAATCACTTATTCACTCAGTTGTGTCCTAATGAAAGTAAAATATGATCTTCCAATATGTTTTTCGTTTTAAAAAAATGCATTGAAGTATTTTAAAAATATCTTGCTACCTTATAAGGACCTCCCTCTGAAGATTTGTACTTTATAAATTAAATATTATGTTGTATTTTTAGGCTCCATTCAATGTAATTGAATATGCCATTGCTGGTGGAGTTGGTTCTGAAGAGTTTTCAATCAACTCTGTCAGTGGAGAAATCAGGATAGTTAATACAATGACAAAGTCTCGCTATGAGGTTTGTACAAGGATTTTATACAGTTCATTTGCATGTATCCAGCTTATTGTGACATCTTTTCTTTATTTCTTTGTTTAATCCAAAACATTTAGCTATTTTTAATGTACAATAAAAGCAAATTTAAATACAAATACAATAATTTGACAATTTCTTGTTGTTCCAAAGTATATTGTATTCAATACTGAAAATATTTAAGAACATTCAAAAACATATTTCTCCAACATGGTTAACAGTGTATTAAATCTTGGCTAATGGATTAATAGTGTTTACCGTCAATGTCAGTTATGTCATGATTGCCAGACCTCTTGTGGGAGAGGAAACTTTCCTTCGTATATTTTGCTCCTAATTTTAACCAAATTATTCACAGATATAATTTTGTTTATTATTTTTACATCTTTGTGAAAGCCATGAAAGTTAATAGCACACAAGCTTTTTATTGGTTTAAAGTAGCTGAAATATGACCAATAACCCAAACCCTCTATATCTATAACTTGATAGTTTTACGATTCGTTACCAAATTTGTTTTTAAAAATAGCATAATTTTTTACCTGCTGTATATGAGTGTGTTAAAGATCTTAATAAGTTTTTAATACAAATGATTTAAAAAAAATGTTTTCCGTTTTATTTTTAGCTTACAATTATGGCTACAGATGCTGTAGGAACATCAGGGGTTAAACGTGAATCTGCCTATGCAATTTTGACCTTGAACGTAGATAGTAACCTGAATGACCCTGAATTGACTGATCCCTCAAGACCAAGTTACCAAGCAACAGTGGAGATAAATGAAGACATTGGTTTTGCTGTGACAGTTTATGATGCCAATGCTATTGACAATGATTTAACTGTAAATACTATAATAATAATAATAATGATAATGAATACACAATTTATTGAATATCAAACAAATTTCTATAATTATTTTGGTGAAATTTTGGCTTTTTTTTTTTTCAAAAGTGCTATTAAAATATGTGAATTTCTGGAGTACACCTGAATAGTTATAAATAATTATGAATTTCTGTAGATGACATAAAAATCAGATATCTGTCATCAAGTTTTATCTTAATGACTCATCATAAACATGAAGACAAGCTTTGTATTTCTATCATTAAGTAATATTTATTTTATCAAGGAAGATACGTGAGGTCTAACACCAGGAGAGGTGCAAGGTTATAAAATCTGAGACACCGAGGGTAAGATTTAAATGGTATCTGATGAGGTTAATATTTTAATCATGTTATTTGGTTACAAAAAGTTATAATGATGTAAATGATGAATTTGTTCATTTTGTTTGATTACAGGATCCTTACAACAAACTGCACTTTTCTTTGACTGGACAAGGAACTGCCACAGATTTCTTTACAATTAATGAAGACACTGGAATTATTAGTCTAAAGAAATCTCTACTAGCACAGAATGAAAATCAATATATTGTAAGCCTTTTGTAGTCTTTAGAGTCCATAGTGTTTTATAGATTACTATACAATCCAACATGGTCACCTTGAACTAGAATATGTAGTATCCTTGGTTAGATCATAGGCAAAATGTATTAATAAGAAAGAATATGGATGTAAATGAACATGATAGATTTTTCAGCACTACACTTTGACACAAATTAAAGTAAAGGAACAGTGCTTTTATTGCTGTTCTTCATTTTACAGTCACAGTAGGGTGTTAAAACAATGAGCATAACTCATACAGTGCCTTTTATTGCTGTTCTACATTTCACAGTCATGGTAGGGTGTTAAAACAATGAGCATAACTCATACAGTGCCTTTTATTGCTGTTCTACATTTCACAGTCATGGTAGGGTGTTAAAACAATGAGCATAACTCATACAGTGCCTTTTATTGCTGTTCTTCATTTCACAGTCATGGTAGGGTGTTAAAACAATGAGCATAACTCATACAGTGCCTTTTATTGCTGTTCTTCATTTCACAGTCATGGTAGGGTGTTAAAACAATGAGCAAAAATCATACACTAAGATGCATGTGAAACAGCCCCTAGCCTGTAGTTAAGTAATACTCTTTACTTCTGCTGATACATGCTAAGAATTCAATTTGTTTTTAGAAGCTTTTTAACTTATTTTATTCCAGGGTTTTTGGTGTTTAATGCCACTTTCAGCTATATCATGGGACCAGTTTTAGTGGTGGAAGAAGCCGTAGTACCCGGAGAGAACCATCGACCATGGACAAGCAACTGGTAAACTTTATCACCTGCAGCTGCGAGTCGAGTTCACCATTTTTTGTAATTTACAAAGCCGGGCGCAAACCCACGCCGTATTGGTGATAGGCTTGTATGAGTTGTTAGGTAATCCAACTACCTAACTCGTTGAGCCACCCGGGCCCTGTAATCGTAGATGAAATTCAAAACAATTTGATTATAAGACTATTAATATTCTTTACAAACTAATTTTCAGAGAATGAAGTTGGATCACTGGGTCCAAATGTTATAAGAGTATGAATTTCTTTTTATTGTCTTATACATTTTAAACATTATCAACACAACTAAAAAATAGTTCTGAGAAAGAAAATAATGTTGCCACAATCAAATCATGTTTGTTTATAGATATAGTAGTCTCCCTCTTCTGAGACCAGATTTCAGATGGAATGAGGTTGTAAAATACGACTAAATTATCCTCCTGAAGAGAGGCTCTCTTATAATATCACCTTTTCATTGCAATATAAGAGGACTGTGGTATTGTTTTGATATTGTGTTCATTCCTTGTGTAATTGCTTAGCCTTATTTGTACTCTGTTCAGTATATTGGACCTTCTTTATTAAAACATTTGCCTTATTTGTATTTGTACTATTTAGACTACCCTCATAGTGGAAGACGGTGGAACTCCTCCTAAAAAAGGGGCCAACACTGGAACAGTGACGATAAATGTGATCAGGAACAATGTGGCTCCACAGTGGGAGAGTACAAATTACAAACAGAGTATACCAGAGACAATCGGTGTCAACTCTAATGTTATTGGTGTACGAGCTACTGACCCAGATAGAGTGTTTAATGTTGTGAAATATGAAATAATTGGTGACGACAAGTCCACGGCTTACTTCAAGATTGGTGAAGATAGTGGACAAATTCAAGTTTCAGCATCTTTAGCTGGAATTCAGGAGGAAATATTTTATGTAAGTTCTACACTCGATGTTTTTTATAAGAGCAATTTTTTTTACCTTGTTGAATTCTTTTGTTTATTTGAAAATTAAAGTCTCGTCTATAAAATAATGGCTTCTATCGTAAAACGATAATGTACAAACAGTTTGAGAAATTTGTTAATTGTAAATCATTTCGTGATACCTATTTTTTTTAATTGCCCATCTTGTTCATTATTGCCACTAATTTACATAATTATAATCTACTGTATATCATTCTTCAATAACTATGAAAAATGTTGCTGTATCCTTTATACGAAATGACTGCTGGAAACATGATGATGTTTTAGAGATATATAATATCTTTACATTACCAGAGTTTTACATGGTTAAAAAGAAATTATTTGTTTTATTTATAACATAATTATATATCATACTACATACAGTCAAACCTGCCCATGCGGTCACCTCTATTAAGAAGTCACCTGTATTAAAAAGTCACCTCTATTAAAAAGTCACCTCTATTAAAAGGTCACCTCTATTAAAAAGTCACCTCTATTAAAAAGTCACCTGTATTAAAAAGTCACCTCTATTAAAAAGTCACCTGTATTAAAAGGTCACCTTTTTTGTCATGTCATAGAAAATTTCTTATGGATTGAACCTCTTTTAAGAGGTCACCTGTCTTAAAAGACCACTCTTTCTTTGTCCCAAAGATGACCTCTTAATACAGGTTTGCCTGTATTTACAATGAGAAACTTTTTGTAACTACACATTTCTATTAACAAGTTTATAACATTCATTGTAGGTGAGAGTTAGAGCATATGATAATGGCTCCCCTGCTATGGGAAATATCACTGTAGTTGCTGTAACTGTCGATAGAAATCTATTTGCACCTGTACTTCAAGGTCAAACAGTCATCACTATTAGAGTTCCTGAGACAAAAGAACTTGGTGTTCCTATTACAACAATCGGTGCAAATGATGCTGATTCTCAGGTAATTTCCATGTGTTCCCATCACAAAGTAAACACATATAATCAAGATTATCAGGTATTTTAAAAGTGTTCCTATCACAAAAGTTATGTATCAGGTATTTTACAAGTGTTCCTGTCACAAAAGTAATGTATCAGATATTTTGCAAGTGTTCCTGTCACAAAAGTCATGTATCAGATATTTTGCAAGTGTTCCTGTCACAAAAGTAATGTATCAGGTATTTTACAAATGTTCCTATCACAAAAGTCATGTATCAAGTATTTTACAAGTGTTCCTATCACAAAAATAATGCATCAGGTATTTTACAAATGTTCCTATCACAAAAATAATGTATCAGGTATTTTACCAGTGTTCCTATCACAAAAGTAATGTATCAGGTATTTTAGAAGTGTTCCAATCACAAAAGTAAAGTATCAGGTATTTTACAAGTGTTCCAATCACAAAAGTAAAGTATCGGGTATTTTACAAGTGTTCCAATCACAAAAGTATTTTATCAGGTATTTTATAAGGTCTTAGCTCCAGGGTTCAAAGTTAACGTAGACTATGATAGGGAACATTGTGATAGGGATATAAAATTCCAAGACTTTGATCGATCCAAATCCTAGCAGGTCAGATGGATAGGGAATAATTAGAAAGATAAGTGATGCATGTTCATGTGGATCCCTAGTTAAACATACTTTGATCTGTATGTAGGCAACATTTTCAAGAATAAAATATTTGTTTGCATACTTTTTATTGTAATATGATTTGTTTTTACAGCCCCCTCATAATACTGTTAGGTATAGAGCCTTTGGAAGTGCCAAGCTGTTTGAGTATTTTGGTCTTAATACAGAAACAGGAGAAGTTTATGTGTCAAAGTCACTTCAGTTAGATAATACAGATAACTTCCAGGTAAGCATTCATGTTATTAATATTGTACTCTAATATGACATCTGTCATTGGCTATATAAACAATGATGGGATAAAATCCCTGATATATTATGTCTTCACACATACAAATTGGTGGACATATTGGGACTATTGTACCTAGGTGATTCATGTATATATACAGAACAGTGATTAAAATTATGAAGTAATGTTATTCATGTTAAAATGTCCAACAAACCTATGGCTTCCATGAATTATTTTTTAATTATCTGAAACCATTATAATATGTAGGATTATCAGTATTGTCAAACTCGTTAATCCCTTTTTCTATGCATATAATATATATATATTTGTTTAAAGTGTAGAACTATTACTATTAGTCATAATATTTTTTCTGTTATTTTATTTTTTTTCAGATTTTACTATTACAAAATAATTTCTCTTCAAGAAATTTAAAAGCTAAATTTTCAAATTATTCTTTAATTTCAATTTGTTACCATGAATATTAATGATATGATGTTAGTGTATTAATATTGATGGCATTTTCTCCCCATTTTTTGTATTATAGATGTTTGTGCAAGCATACGACTTGGGAACTCCTGCAAGATCGTCCTCTCTCAATGCTACAGTCAATATCATAGTTTACCGTAACAGATTTACCCCCTCGCCTTCTCAAAATACTGCATATGAGGTTGAGGTTCCAGAGACACGAACACCACTAAGCAATGTTCAAATTGTTTCATTCAATGATGCTGACACTGATGTAAGTATGCTCTAAAACACCCATAAAAATCCATACCACTGTCACTCTGTTACATCCCCTCCTGAGGACTGGTTACATATTTGATTATTGACATGTAACTAACAATTAGGTTGTACACAGCGGTGAAGAATATATTTTTGTAACCCATGAAGCTAATTTTCATGTATAAAGGTGTTAGAATAATGATGTTTATTCTGCAGAATTACAAGAGATTGAAGGATTCTATTACTATTGAAATACCACATTTCATGTGTTTCTAACTATCGACAGGAACTTGTTTACTTCAGAAACATATTTTTACCATTAAGATCCTGTGGAGAATATAGTCAAGAATATAGCAAAGAAAATGTGGTATTGAATTAAAAAAAAATTACGAGAAAAAGGTCTGTATGTATATTACTGTCATATTATTGCATTGGTATGTGTAAATTTGTATGTGTTATGAAAAGAAACATTAAACAGTGATGGTCAACAATTCCACCAATATCAACTAAACAAAAGAAACATTAAACAGTGATGGTCAACAATTCCACCAATATCAACAAAACAAAAGAAACATTAAACGGTGATGGTCAACAATTTCACCAATATCAACAAAACAAAAGAAACATTAAACGGTGATGGTCAACAATTTCACCAATATCAACAAAATGAGCAATCACCTCTCATCTCAAGTCGTTGAGCACAAAAAAGACCAGAATATATGTCGTTGGAAATTTATATACTGTTGGGACAGGTACAAAAATATGGCGGAGTTAAACTGATTAATGGGATCCCAACCCTTCCCCTTTTGATAATTGGATCTCAAACAACAATACAGATATAATATGTATATGTAAATATCTTAAATATGACAAACATCATATAGCTCTTCTATCAAATAAACATACCACAAACATTGGGGCATGATGACAAAACCTGAAATCACAGTTTGAAGATCACCTATAGATATATCTATATATTTTAATCTTTCTGTAGATTCCTTATGGACATTTGACGCTGTCTGTTATTGGGGATGGTCAAGTTGAAAACTATTTCCAGTTCACTCAAATTATTGATGCTAGTGGTAACGAAGCTGCACAAATAACAGTGAAAACCAACCTGACATTAGCACCACTTGATTCCTACACTGTAAGTATATATTGTTCTCCCACAAAAAACAGTGAAAACCATCCTGACATTAGCACCACTTGATTCCTACACTGTAAGTATATATTGTTCTCCCACAAATAACAGTGAAAACCATCCTGACATTAGCACCACTTGATTCCTACACTGTAAGTATATATTGTTCTTCCACAAATAACAGTGAAAACCAACCTGACATTAGCACCACTTGATTCCTACACTGTAAGTATATATTGTTCTCCCACAAAAAACAGTGAAAACCAACCTGACATTAGCACCACTTGATTCCTACACTGTAAGTATATATTGTTCTCCACAAATAACAGTGAAAACCAACCTGACATTAGCACCACTTGATTCCTACACTGTAAGTATATATTGTTCTCCCACAAATAACAGTGAAAACCAACCTGACATTAGCACCACTTGATT
>MJUT01003387.1:320137-349120 GCA_002080005.1 Gigantidas platifrons
CCCTTTTTTCTTGTTTAAATCAATGATCAACAATATTCCAGAATCAAACAAATGAATAAATATAACATAGATTTCTTTTACATGCATCTTTTTGTTTTACATTGTCAAGATTCTATATTTATAAACTATTGACCTGAGGAACCTTGCTAAACCATGCGGAGTCAGTGTGTTTTAAATCAGTCATCCAACCAGGATGCTCATTATTGTCCAAGATAAAAATACATCGCTAAAATTACCTGTCGGTGTTTCTCAGGTCTTACCAGTATTTTGTTAATATAGTATATAATAATAAGAATATGTGTTTTTATTCTGCGAAAATCTGCTATGAGATTTTAATGAAGTGGAAACTTATTTTATATCGATAATTTTACTTGTTTGCATATTATTGTTTATATTTTATAGATAACAATAGTCTCTCATAACTCTNGATATTTCGTCATAAAACTTCACACATGGTTTTGTCTATCATATTTCTTGAAGACAAACATAAAATTTTATTGCATTTGTCAATATTTTATGAGTATCGACAGTTTTTTCAATACCTTATCTGTTCACGTGACTACACATGCTACTCACATTGACCCGTGACCCACATTAGCAGGTCTTACCAGTATTTTGTTAATATGGTATATAATAATAAGAATATGTGTTTTTATTCTGTGAAAATCTGCTATGAGATTTTAATGAAGTGGAAACTTATTTTATATCGATAATTTTACTTGTTTGCATATTATTGTTTATATTTTATAGATAACAATAGTCTCTCATAACTCTTCTAAGAGTGGCTCTTGTATGTTTTTACTATATGTGTTTTATTGTGTATGTTTATTTTGTAAATCAAGAGGTGAGACTCTAATAAAGTATTTGTCTTGTCTTGTCTTGTGAGCTGTGTCATCACATGTGCCTGTGTATTTTTATGTCTCCCCTTCGAATGAAGGAAGACATATTGTTTTAGTCTGATTTTTTCATCTTCCATTTCTGCTTTCGCTTCTTCTGCTTCTTCTCAGCGAAGCTTGTCCGAACCATAACTTTTTTGTCTTTCCAGATAGGTCAATTATATTTGGTATGTGGGTACTTGACCATAAGGCGGTGTGTCGCGTACTGTAATAACCTTTGTGGGACCTTGACCTTTGACCTCAAGGTCAAATAATTGTTTTTTAAATAGTATTTTTGTCCGGGTCATAACATTTTTGTCTTTAGAGATAGGTCAATGATATTTGGTATGTGGGTGCATGACCATAAGGTGGTGTGTCGCATACCATAATGACCTTTGTGGGACCTTGACCTTTGACTTCAAGGTCAAATAATTGTTTTTTAAATAGTATTTATTTGGTATGTGGGTGCATGACCATAAGGCGGTGTGTCACATACCGTAATGACCTTCATGGAACCTTGACCTTTGACCTCAAGGTCAAATAAATGTTTTTTAAATAGTATTTTCTTGTGCGGGCCATAACATTTTTGTCTTAAGAGATAGGTCAATGATATTTGGTATGTGGGTGCATGACCATAAGGCAGTGTGTCGCGTACCATAATGACCTTTGTGTGACCTTGAACTTTGACCTCAAGGTCAAATAATTGTTTTTTAAATAGTTATTTCTTGTCCAGGCCATAACATTTTTGTCTTTCGAGATATGTTGTTGTACAGATGGCCGCATTAAGGGGAGACATAAGTTTTAGGTATCTAAAACAGTTCTTCCTAGTTCTGATTGTTTTTACTTCATGCATTTCTTTGAAACCACTGGCCCAAATTAAACCAAACTTTATGTAGGAATATTAGATGGTCCACTATAATATGTAAATTTATGTTTTTTTCAGTTGCTTAGAAATCCAAAATGGCCACTACGTCAGGACAAAAATTAGATACCATGAAAATCAATGCATTAACAGTAAAAATTTCCCATTCACAATAAATTCTTCATGAAATTCACTATTCATATTGAAATTCTTAAAATGCTTTATGAAACATATAAATGAGTGACTCACATGAAAAGAAAAGAAGCAATCTACTCCACTCAATGATATAAAAATGGAAACTGTTTACTTGTACTACTATAATGCCATGTACATTATGATGTCACATATTCCATTTTATTTGCAGTTACGGATTGAAGCTTATGATCAAGGAACGCCACCGAAAACAAATACAACTGTGGCAATAGTATCTGTTACACGTAACTTCCAAGAGCCAGTCTTTAATTCCACTAGTTACAATGTCAGAATACCAGAAACTAAATCATTGGGTGATGTTATTATTAGAACTTATGCAACAGATGCTGATGCACTTGTAAGTATGTCTGGTACAACAAATTTTATAGTAAATTAAATATGCTTGTAAAATGTAAAAATCTTTATCCCAGGAGTGGATTGAATACTTTGCTGTGTTTATATACATATTTTATCCGACAGCAAACGTTTTGGGATTGTATTATGGTATGGATGTGTTATAGCTGCTGAAATGTAACTCTTACTTTGGTCAACATTGCAAAACCTGGCATGTAATTTCTGGGAAAGCATAGCACCGTCCGAAGTCAATTCTATATTTCTATTCTTGTAGTTGAGATAGCGAAACATAAATGTCAATATGTTTAACTGTTTTGCATATTATTGGCCAGTCAAAGATGAATTAAAGGCTACCTGACATGAATATAAACAAGATATGGTCAGATGTTAGTGTATTGCAAAAAAAAAGAAAATAATTTTTTTTTAAAAAGATGCAAAAAATATTTAATTTTAATTCAATTTGGTCTACACTAAAATCCTATATTTGGTAGATATTTGTTTCAGTTTATTGTTATGCTAGCCTATCTTTTTAATCATTTTAAAATGTTTTCAGTTAAACTTTTTAATATTATTTCACAGGCTCCAAACAATGTGATAAGATATGCTATAACAGCAGGACCAGAGGACATGGATTGTTTTATTATAAACGAGGTCAATGGAGATCTTATGCTGAAAAGATCCTTGTTGTACAGCCCATGTAGAGCTGATCGATTTCAGGTAGGCAAATGTTAATGATATTGTATTATGATGCATTTAATTTCAATATGGCAGCTCAGAATGAATTTACATTTGTACTTAATCAATGCTTTTGATTACAGGGTATTTGAGAGATCTTTTATGGAGATTAATCAATGCCTTTGATTACAGGGTAGTTTAGAGACCTTTACAGAGACTTACATTTTTTAAATTAATATTTCCATGGAAACAAGATATTTTTAAATGTTATAATAGAACATTTCCTATGAGTTGAAAAAGTTTAATTTTGACTGATGTTGCATACCATACTTCCTCCTTGAAAATTTGGTTCGCCCTAGAGACGCTAGGCATAAATTTATATTTGCACACAAGCAGCAAGTAGATGAGAGAGAAAAAAAATGATGGAACAGGATATTGGGAAATAATGTCCCTCTCAGTATATTATATTTTTATACCCCCGCTCAACGAGAGTCTGGGGTATATAGGGATCCTCATGTCCGTCCGTCACACTTTTGGTTTCCGGATAATAATTAAAGTACCGCTCAACCAAATCTTTTCAAACTTTAAAACAATGCTGTGGACCAGTAAATACAGGTTAAGTTCGATTACAGTGTATTTCACATTTACCGTTCCTTAGTTATGGCCCTTTTT
This sequence comes from Gigantidas platifrons, assembly GCA_002080005.1. NCBI lineage: Eukaryota > Metazoa > Mollusca > Bivalvia > Mytilida > Modiolidae > Gigantidas > Gigantidas platifrons. The sequence continues at coordinate 323,768 of MJUT01003387.1, forward strand.
CTCTTAGAAAATAGGGAATTTTTAGGTTTCCGGATGATATTTAAAGTATGGCTCAACCAAATCTTTTTAAACTTTACCACAATGCTGTGGGCCATTAAATACAGGTTAAGTTCGATTACGGTGTATTTCACATTTACCGTTCCTGAGTTATGGCCCTTTTTCTCTTAGAAAATAGGGACTTTTTAGGTTTCCGGATGATATTTAGAGTATGGCTCAACCAAATCTTTTCAAACTTTAACACAATGCTGTGGACTACTAAATACAGATTAAGTTCAATTACGGTGTATTTCACATTTACCGTTCCTGAGTTATGGCCCTTTTTCTCTTAGAAAATAGGGACTTTTTAGGTTTCCGGATGATATTTAGAGTATGGCTCAACCAAAGCTTTTCAAATTTTAACACAATGCTGAGGACTACTAAATACAGATTAAGTTCGATTACGTTGTATTTCACATTTACCGTTCCTGAGTTATGGCCCTTTTTCTCTTAGAAAATAGGGACTTTTTAGGTTTATGGATGATATTTAAAGTATGGCTCAACCAAATCTTTTCAAACTTGAACACATTGCTGTGGACCACTACATACAGGTTAAGTTCGATTATGGTGAAATTGACATTTACCGTTCATGAATTATGGCCCTTTTTCTCTTAGAAGATAGGGACTTTAAAGGTTTCTGGATGAAAATTTGGAATGCGAGGGTATCTGTGATCACCAGATCAACTTTCTCTAATTTCTTTAGTCTTGATTCTATTAAGTGTCAGTGTGATATATATAGAATAATGAGAGTATTGATGATCGAGACAGACATTATTTGACTCGCTACAAGACTAATGATAATGTGGAGGCCTTGAAAACTGATCTTATTGATTTTTATCGGTAACATCATAATGTATTTGATGTCACATTGACAGATAATTTCCAGTATCAGAGACAGTTTGTTGATACTGATGTTTGATGTCACATTGACAGATAATTTCCAGTATCAGAGACAGTTTGTTGATACTGATGTTTGATGTCACATTGACAGATAATTTCCAGTATCAGAGACAGTTTGTTGATACTGATGTTTTATGTCACACTGACTGATAATTTCCAGTATCAGAGACTTTGTTGATACTGAAATTATCACTTGGTTATGTCTAAGGAAATGTCTCCAAATTAATGACAAGTTTTTATTTTATTACTCAGATGACAGTGACAGCTACAGACCTGGGAACTCCAGTTCTAAGTAAGAATGTACAAGTGATTGTTGATGTAGATCGTAACTTATTCCCACCAACATTCACTAACCTACCGAGGAATGTGTCCATAAACGAGGACCTTGAAACAAACATTAATGTCTTCACAGCTGCAGCTACTGATCAAGATACACAGGTATTGATTGTTTATTATCTGAATGGTATGGGGTTATGGTGTTTAATGCCACTTTCTACAATAGTTCAGTTATATCGTGGCGGTCAGTTTTATTGGTGGAGGAAGCCGGAGTACCCAGTGAAAACCGTGATCTGCCGCAAGTCACTGACAAACTTTATGACATAATGTTGTATCGAGTACACCTTGAACAGGATTCAAACTCACAACGTTGGTAGTGATAGGAACTGATTGCATAGTTAGTAAGTTATGCAATTAGTGCCTATCTGTAAGTCAACCATATGATCACGGCCACGACAGCTCTTACCTAAATAACAAATTTAAAAAGACAGTTTTAAGTTATTGATATGAAATTTAATATAAATAATTGTATCCCAACATTAGAATGCAGTAGAAATTGTTTGTTTTTAAAGTCAAATTAAAAATATGAAGAGAAGTTGTTATGTAAAAGGTCTTTAACAGTATATGGTTTGTGAACGTTTCCGTCAAACAAAATAATCAATCAATGATATGTGAAATTGATTCCTACTCTTTTTATATTAAAACAACATTATTTTACATACTATGTAAGTTATTTTACTTTGGACATTTTAAACATGGAATTTATATATGTTAGAGAAACATGAAGTGATAACCAAGAATGGACAATCTAGGCATAAAGGGAACGGCACAAAGACAAGGGGTTAGGGTGTTTAATGTCACTTACAAATGGACAATCTAGGCATAAAGGGAACGGCACAAAGACAAGGGGTTAGGGTGTTTAATGTCACTTACAAATGGACAATCTAGGTATAAAGGGAACGGCACAAAGACAAGGGGTTAGGGTGTTTAATGTCACTTACAAATGGACAATCTAGGCATAAAGGGAACGACACAAAGACAAGGGGTTAGGGTGTTTAATGTCACTTACAAATGGACAATCTAGGCATAAAGGGAATGGCACAAAGACAAGGGGTTAGGGTGTTTAATGTCACTTACAAATGGACAATCTAGGCATAAAGGGAACATTGGGCACAAAGACAAGGGGTTAGGGTGTTTAATGTCACTTACAACAATATTTCAGTTATATTGTAGCGGTCATTTTTATTGGAGGAGGAACCCGGGGAAAACCACCCACCTGCAGCAAACCATTGACAAACTTTATTACATATTGTTATATCGAGTACACCTCGCCTGAGCAGAGGACGAAGTCAAACACAGCAATAAACACAATGCAGAAAACTTAAATAATGAGTAACATATTTTTTTGTTGTTGTAATTTTGAAAATTTGTAAATTGAACTTATAATTTACATAGACTTTTCATATAGAATATATTTTATAAACAGAGAAAATAATCGAATATTATAATTATCATTTCAGAGTCCATTTAAAGATTTTGCTTTTAGTATGATTGGTGATGATACTGCCCTGTCGTACTTTAAGATAGAACCAACAGGCGAAATCACTTTAAAACAAAAAGTACTGCCTGACTCTTTGGAAACATACAAGGTAAAAATAGAAATCACCGGAAAAGTTTAAAATGAAATATACTGCCTGACTCTTTGGAAACATACAAAGTAAAAATAGAATCCACCGGAAAAGTTTAAAATAAAGTGTACTGCCTGACTCTTTGGAAACATACAAGGTAAAAATAGAATCCACCTGAACATAACTTTAAAACAATGTGTTCTTTCTGACTATTAGAAGAGATACAAAATGAAATGAGGTCTACTTGAGATTTTACTTTAAAACATAACATACTACACGACTTTATGGAGACTTACAAGGAATAAAAAAAAAAACACAAATGAGAACATCCATCGAAAATTTTTGTTCATTGCTTTATATATTCTTGAATTTGTAGTATATAATAAAAATGAACCTACTGTATACTAAATTATGTGAATTTTGAAGATAATTTAGTATTACCTGTTTTCTGGAAATAATGCTCGAAGAATATATTTTCACATATTTAATAATGTTCCTTGAGAGACAATCCAACAAATTTTTTATCAAAATATCTACTTATGAAAAGACAGTTTAAACAGTTCAACCGATCTCAACAAAGCGACCCTGTTTCTTTTTTAGTTGAGAATTGCAGTTAAAGATGGTGGAACGCCAAGTCTTTCATCTACAGCAACATTACGAGTAGATGTATCAAGAAACTTGTACAGACCTGAATTCAGAGAACTCAATTACGAGACCACAATTGCCGAGACCATTCCCACTGATGTTTCTATTGTACAAATAAATGCTACAGACCGGGACTCAAAGGTAATATGTTTAATCAAATTGTAGGCATTCCATAAAAATTCTGGTAATTTTCTGTGCATAAAAGCAGACGATTTTTTAAACAAATCTTTTATTACTAAATAATTTGACTATCATTTTTAAATATATTCATAAAAAAAAAATCCCACTTCGTGGTCTAAGATATTAATGACAAGCTTTTCAAGAGTTAAACATTTTGATCACATTCATCTTTGCCTTTGATAAACAGTGCATATTGTTGATGCAGTTATTTATGCAGGATACAGAATATTTGTTATTTTGTGGGTTCTTATCGCAAAAGCTAAAATTAAAGGCTGCCAATAAATTTTCTATGATTAATGTAATAAAAATTTATAAATATTGTGAAAATGGGAGATACAAAATAATCCAGCAGTACATTCAATCAAAGGAATTATCTGGAGAAAATGTATTTTCGTTATTTCACATTTAACTTTATTTTACATATGTTCATTTTGTGATATTTTCAGTCTCCTCACAACAAGCTGACTTACGAGATAACAGGACCGTCTCTAGCACGACAATACTTTACTATTACTTCTAGTGGACTTTTGGTGGCAAGACGTTCATTGATTGACGACAGTGCTGACACATCTCCATATCTGGTATGTTTAAGATTTACATATAAAGGAAGTTAAGCTGAAATTTAAATGATGAATAACACACATGTTTTAGGTGATGATGTACAGTTAAATATATCCTAACCGAACTCTAAATAATACAGAATCCTGTCTAAACCAACACCTTAATAAAAATAGAATTCTGTATAAGCCAAAACCTTAATAAAACAGAATCCTGTCTAAACCAAAACCTTAATAAAACAGAATCCTGTCGAAACCAAAACCTTAATAAAACAGAATTCTGTATAAGCCAAAACCTTAATAAAACAGAATCCTGTCTAAACCAACACCTTAATAAAAATAGAATTCTGTATAAGCCAAAACCTTAATAAAAACAGAATCCTGTCTAAACCAAAACCTTAATAAAACAGAATCCTGTCTAAACCAAAACCTTAATAAAACAGAATCCTGTCTAAACCAAAACCTTAATAAAACAGAATCCTGTCGAAACCAAAACCTTAATAAAACAGAATCCTGTCTAAACCAAAACCTTAATAAAAACAGAATTCTGTATAAGCCAAAACCTTAATAAAACAGAATCCTGTCTAAACCAACACCTTAATAAAACAGAATTCTGTATAAGCCAAATTTTAAATAAAGTTCCAATGTAGGAAATCTTCATTAATTTAACCTGTACAGTAATACCTATCTAAACCAAACCCCTTTGGGACTGGAGAATTTGGTCAGTTTAGACACGTGTTCAAATTACATAGACATGTAGAAGATGGGACAGTAAAGTTTGTCTGGTTTAGGCAGGTTCTCGGTTTACTCAGGGTTCAGTAGATGGGACTGTAAAGTCTGTCTGGTTTAGGAAGGTTCTCGGTTTACTCAGGGTTCAGTAGATGGGACTGTAAAGTCTGTCTGGTTTAGGCAGGTTCTCGGTTTACTCAAGGTTCAGTAGATGGGACTGTAAAGTCTGTCTGGTTTAGGCAGGTTTTCGGCTTACTCAGGGTTCAGTAGATGGGACTGTAAAGTCTGTCTGGTTTAGGCAGCTTTTCGGTTTACTCGGGGTTCAGTAGATGGGACTGTAAAGTCTGTCTGGTTTAGGCAGGTTCTGGGTTTACTCAGGGTTCGGTTAGACAGGTTTCACTGTATTAACTGTCAAACACCTGTCTTTTTCCAACTCAAATGTTGGTCCCCTGGAGATTTGATTTAGACAAGTTTCTCTGTAAATCTATAATATATGATTAATTTGTCCATCCAACATGACACTGGACAACAAGGAAAATGTAGAAGGAAAGACTTTTGTTGTTGTCCCAGATCTCAAATAGAGGAAAAAATGTTACCAGGTGCAAAAAGGAATTTTAATACAATACAAAAAAAACCATGTTTTGAGTGAGATATTTTATTTGACATCTCTACATAATAAATGTCATAAGTTCACTTCCAGAGTAATATTTGGCATTCTTTCACTTCCTTTACAAACTTTAAAAATTAGTTTAATCTCATAAAAACTAGTTCTTCAAGTAAATAAGGTTTTTATATTCTGTATATTGTATTATGAACATGTTAGATTTTAAGAATTATATGCGTTATTACGGTTGATTAAATATTTGAAATCAAATTGATACAAGCAAATACCAGGACACAGATATCATCTATTACAAATGTAATTTATTATTCATCATGTTTCACTGTTCTTTTTTCCCATTGGACATTGTCTTTTCTTATGTTTCCACCACTTCTTCCTGTATCAGTTTTTTCTTATTTTTCATAAAAACTCATTTTAACATGCAATTACATTTTTTGCAGATGACTGTCATGGTGAAAGATCAAGGAACGCCAGTTCGGTCAAGTCTTACGACTGCTAATGTACGAATCAATGTCAACAGGAACGTCAACTGTCCACAGTTTAACTCCAATTCTCCATCATCTTATACGATCAAGCAGAACCAAAATACTGCTGTATTTGCTACTGTAGATGCCACAGATAATGATGCACCTGTGAGTTTTATTCCATTGGGATTTTAACCTTGAGGCTAAAATGTCATTGTACTGATATCAATTTTAATGTTGTATTTCTAAATATCCTGCTGGTGTTACTAATAACAAGGCATATTTATAGTGTATATTTAATTTTTGCAGTATTATGTTGTATTTTCAAGTGAAATCAATTCATGTAATGGCAATGATACCTTTGATTTAGCATATTTTCAGATATATTTTGCTCTATCTTGGCCATATGGCAATGATACCTTTGATTTAGCATATTTTCAGATATATTTTGCTCTATCTTGGCCATATGGCAATGATACCTTTGATTTAGCATATTTTCAGATATATTTTGCTCTATCTTGGCCATCAATTTTTCCCTATTTTAGCCAACAATCTTGTCCTATCTTGGACATTATTAATCTTGTGCTATCGCAGTCAATATTTGTGCAATCTTACCCTATCTTGGACATTATTCTTGCCCTATCTGTGACATCAGTTTTGCCTTATATAGGATATCATACTTGCCCTATCACGGCCATTAATTTTGACATATATAGGGCATTTTATCATTCTAGCCTTATTGTCAATCATAAATCAAGCCAGATTTTGTACAGTAATATACAAAACAAATTTCATTGCTATGAAAGTAATTAAGAGGATAATTGATGAGTTTGCAGTATATCTACATGTTGGTAATCACTATTGATAGGAGATGTTATGGTATTTAACACCACTTTCAGCAATATTTCAGTTATATCAAGGCCACACTTTAATAAATTAATTTTAGAGTCACATGTCATTTTATACATGTTTTGATTGATTTAAAAAGTTGAGTACATTTTCGTATGTACTGAAAATATACGTCGTTCCCAAGGCGTTGTGTGCCGTTGTCATCAGGTGATTTTCTTTAAATGAGGCACCTTTGGGGTTATTTAAATTTATTTCCGATTATTGCCTTATTTTGAAAAAATAAATACATTTTTCAATATCATAACCAAAAAAAGTTTGAATTAATTTATAAGGATTGATCAAAATTCGAAATAACCTCAATCTGTGTAACCCACTGCTACGCGGGTTACACGGTGTGTACAACCTGATTGAGGTTAATTCTTCATGAACCGAACAAAAATTGCGATCAATCCTTTATTATGTTTAGTAAGTCTTCATTTATTATATAATTTTGTTTTTCTTTCTTTCATTTTACAGAATACACCATTCAGTACAATAACTTATCGACTAATCGGTGATGATGATGCCACTTCAATGTTTACTATCAATGTGAATACAGGAGCCATATCAAATCTATTTGCTCTTTATTCAGACAATGGACGTACTTATCAGGTAATTAATGTACATTACATTTATCCCCCTCTTATAAAGCCCCTCACATCTTAACAGCCCAGATTTCAGATGCACTGAGATAGTAAAATACTGGTGAATTGTCCCGTTCAATAGTGGCCACCTCTCTCATTAGGCCACTGTTTTGTTACAGCAGAGGGGGGGGGGGGGGGCTTATAAGAGTGGGACTATATTACTTTGATATGAAATCAGTGTTGAGCTTTGTTTTAACTCTAGTTATTGCAAATTATCAATAAAAGCAATAAAAGTGCTGTTTTTTTATTTAATTTGTCTAGTATATTCTCTCATGTTCATTTACATTCAAATACTTTCATACTAGTTAAATAAATATTACAGAAGCAAATGGTTAACCATCAATATTGTGTTGTCAGAAGATATCAGAGAGGTTTTTTAATGATGGGTATTAAAGAATGAAAATTCATTATCATGATTCATGAATCACAGAACTGATTATTATGAATAATTGGATCATGAATCACAGAACTGATTCTACTGATTATTATGACTAATTGGACAAAGACTCTCCTTAATCATGATTCATTGAGAATTAATCTCATTGATTATTATACCAGAAGAAATAAACTGTTTATTCTTATGTTTTTTATTTTGATTTGTTTCAGTTGCGTATCCGGGCAACAGATGGTGGAACTCCTCCTTGTTTTACAGACCGTGTCATATTAGTTACAGTAGATCGTAACTTACAACCTCCAGTATGGTCTAGTACAACCACACCAAATAACTATGTTGTAGAGATATTTGAAACTCACTTAGTTACCACTCCAGTAAAAGTTTTATCAGCGTCCGATAGCGATGTCAGGGTAAGATATGAGAGATAACTACAGGAAAAGGGGGAAGGGGTAAACATTTCCAGTGTTCCCTTATATTGTACATATTAATGGTGAAATGTATCTTTTTGGAGTGTTCATATCATTCCATCGTAGGCATGGCTGAATCTCTAAAATTAAACCAGTTTAAGTGTAAACATGGTTTTCATAAAAAAGTATTTGCAGAAATATCATTATACATAAAATAATACATTTGCAAATATTGTAATTGTTAGATCACCTACATATATCATATGATGGAAATAGAACTCTATAATCATTAGAAAAAAACACAGCTTTGTAAGGTTTAGGTTTATTGTACTTGATTCACACAACTTCCTACGATATTTCAGCTAAAATTGTGGCAGTTTGTTTGATTGAATTAGGAAACAGGACTACCTGGTGAGAACCACCAACCTGCCACAAGTAACTTTTATCACATATGATTGTAACGATTGGATCTTACCTGGACAGGAATTAAACTCAAACATCAGTGGTTATCAGTATTGATTGCATAAGAACATGGAAGTTCAATTACCATCAAATCATGGCCCAATCATCCCCATATTGCAAGGTGAAAACAAGTGAATTAAAGGCATACAAATTGATATATAGTCAGGATTCTGTTTTATTCAGGGATGGGTTTACACTGGTTCTATCATATACATTAAGAAGTAAAATTGGCAGTAATGATTGACAGTCCAACTGATTACAACAAATGATAACCATCCCTTAAAATACAGAAGGAGGTCTCAACTAGTACAGTAAAACCTGTCTATGTGGTCACCTCTATTAAACAGTCTCCTTTTTCTTGTTTCTGCCATTGAACATTTCTTTTAATTGGTCACCTGTCTTAAAAGACCACTTAGTCTTTGTCCTAAAGGTGACCTCTTAATACAAGTTTGACTACGGTATATTTTATTTCAGACTCCAAATAATGATGTCTACTACGAATTTGCTCCAGCATCACTCCATCAAGATTTATTTACGGTAGACCAGAATGGTGCGGTATATCTACGTGGCAGTATGATTGGTAAAACTCCCGTACAGTATAATGTATGTATTCTTATTGACATTATTAATTTTCCTTTAAATTAGAAGCCATTGATTTGTAGATGAAAAATTAAACAAATTCATGAAATTTTAGTAAGGCTAAGAGGTTTACTGAATGTCTACTTACTTATTCATATTTCATATGTCTCTCCTAAAGATTCAAAAGTTTCATTTAAATCCTAATTTTAAATGTAGTATTACCATGTTTTCAGTTAAACAAGTTCCATCTTTTTTCCTAAATAAATTGTCCTGTATTTGATGCTATTTCAGAAACATCCATTTTTTGTAATGCACATTAATATGATGTTTATGCATTGTTTATCTTTTTATGATTATGAAATAATAAATTTACAATTTTTCGTTGTAGAAATTGGATCATGTTCCGATTAAGTATGACCCAAAATACAACCTGTTTACTTTGATATTTACAGGGTCATCAAATATATTTGTCTGTATGTGAAACATTGGTTATTTTGAGAATGTGCAAAAATAAATGTTATTTTTCTTTTTTAGCTGACAGTATATGCTCGTGACAGGGGAACACCGTCATTGAGTAGTCCCCTGGGTACTCTTACAGTCAATGTTGTGAGGAATACACTCCCACCAGTTATTACAAACTTGCCTAATACAACGACTATCACAGCTTCTCAGCCAGTAAATCAAGAACTATTCAGGGTCACTGCCAAGGATGATGACCCCAGGGTAGGCTATATATAACTTGTTCGGTGATAGATTTCTCCTTTTCTCAATGGGGCATTTTGGCTGTGATCTTGTGGTACGTTGTAGTTCAATTTACTTCCAACAAGATTTTAAAACTGTTATTAGTAAGTTTTTGTACATGTATAAGATGGTTAGTTCATTATTTCATACGTCTACATACGTTTGGTAAATTATCAGATATTTATCAAGAAAGAAAAACAGTTATATTGATTGATTGATTTATTGAATGGTGTTTAAGGCCATAGTAATCAGTATTTCAGCTATATTGTGATGTGAACAAATTTTATAAATTTATTTCAAAATATTTATACCTTTTTATACATGGTTTTTAGTGATTATTTGATTGATAATAAATATTGCATTTATTGATATTTTTATTACTTACAATAAGTAGATGGTGTTTTATTTTGGAATTTCTCTGTTAAAATGTTATTATCACAAAAGAGATATGCATCCACAAGCCAAATTACAATTTGTTCTGCATTACAGGGTAAAATGATAAAAATTTTATAGGCAGAATAACACTTGCATAAGTTAAATATTATTGCATGTTAAAGATATGTATACTTTTTTATTAAATACATTTGTGTATAGGATAATTTGAAATACTAGATATAAATATTAAAAATATAATTAGAGGGTTTCAATTATTTTAAATTGTTCTACATTTCAGAGTCCTTATAACACTTTTGCCTTTGACAGAACAGGTGAGGGATCAGCCACAACATACTTCAATATCAACCCATCTACTGGAGCAGTGTATCTAACTACATCTGTCCTAAATGTTCCAGACGAAACATTTTATGTAAGTCACGTAAAATATAGACTCCAAGTATCACTGTATGAAGTTTATTTAAATATGGTCATCACAAAATGTTTAGTTGTAATTTATTTTTTGTTCTATAATCTGTATAGCATCTCATTTTTAGTGTTGTGATACAGTGAAGCCTGTTTAAGTCAAACCATGAGTAAACATGAAGCCTGTTTAAGTCAAACCATGAGTAAACATGAAGCCTGTTTAAGTCAAACCATGAGTAAACATGAAGCCTGTTTAAGTCAAACCATGAGTAAACATGAAGCCTGTTTAAGTCAAACCATGAGTAAGCATGAAGCCTGTTTAAGTCAAACCATGAGTAAACATGAAGCCTGTTTAAGTCAAACCATGAGTAAACATGAAGCCTGTATATACCAAACTTGAGATAAATGCCAGGAAGTCTTTACTAAAGTATTCTGTATAAAATGACCTCTATTCTGAACACGTTGGTCTCAAGTTCATTTTAGTTAAGTTTCACTGTATACATTTAAGGTATTTATTTTTCTTGGGAGATTTGAATTTAAATTTCACTTGTGAAAAGTCATGCTTAAATTTCCACTCATTACTACATTTAAATTCATTTTTTTTTTTAAATAAATAAATGAGTTTTCCGGTTTATTCAAGTTTACCCGAAGGGGTAATTAAGAATGGAAAATCCAGAGACACTGGCAAGAAAGATTTTTTGTAATTATTTTAGTTGAGGGTCAGAGTTCAAGATGGAGGTGATCCTAAGAAGTTTGATACAGAGGTACTAACTTTTAGAGTGACAAGAAATCTCCAGAAACCAATAATGGTTTTTGGAAACTACCAGAAGAGAATCCTAGAAATACAGGCCATTGGAGTAGAACTGTTAAGACTAAATGCCAACGATAATGACAATTTTGTAAGTATTTTAATCTGAAGATTGGATTTTGTTATCGAGCCATCTTGTGAAACATTATTTGTTGGGTTAGGGATGAAGGGAAACTGGAGAACACCAGTGAAAACAACAGATCTGCTGGAATTCATTGACAAATTTTGTCGAAAAGAGCGGAAAAATTAATTTAGAAGTCTAGTGTAATATAAAAGTATAATTTTAATTAGATTGAAATTTTGTTAATTATGCTGCAGGTCTATTTCTTTGTGAAGAGGATAATGATCTATATTCTGTTAAAGTAAAGTATCCAATGAATTCCTACAATCTGATTGGCTAATCAAGACAGGGATATCAGACCGTATTCCCTGGGTAAGGACGGGAATATTCAAAGCAGTTTCAAAATGGCATCTATTTATCGCTTCATGCATTTGTTTTAATATAAAAATATTAAAACATAAATAAAAAGATCTTGAATAAAACTTTTTATAAAAAGATGTATTTTATGGAATCTTTCATCTCCGTCCCCATTTTGTCTTTGTACTCAACAACGGAGATAACAAGTAATTTATTGTCTGCTAAAATGGCAGCAAAAAGATTTTCATCTCACACGGAAAGTGAAATACTCTTTAATATTGGTACAAGAAGACTTTAACAGAATATAATTGTTATTCAGGCTTCACAGGGGATATGGGTTCATATTCCCTGTCTGTGTTCTATATTCCCATCGACTTCGGCTCAGGGAATATTCCCTGAGCCGAAGTCGAAGGGAATATGAACCTGTATCCCTTGTGAAGATCCTGAATAACATATAATATTGATAATCCTGATGACACCATTAACCACTATTTGTTTCTGTAACAGTTACTTTATGCTAATTATACACATAAAAATAAAGATCTAGTAACACGAACTCCACTAAAAACCAGGGTGAACTCAGGTGCTCCGGAAAGATAGGCAGTTCCTACTCCACTTGTTTGTTTCCATTTCTGTGTTTTGATTGATTGATTGATGAATGCTTTACGTACAGTGAGCAGTAACTATGTATTGGAGTTTGAGATTGTCAGAAGAGTGGTTCATGTTATTGTGGTTTCTATTATTGTTCAACCATTACTGTTTAACTTTCTATTTACAATTATTAATACAATGTAAATAAATAGATTTACACATTTTTATTTATTTTGTTTGGTTTTTTTTTGTTTACATCTTATTGACTAATTTTATTATTTTCTCTATTAACAGCCACCAAACAATGACATCGAGTACTTCATCTCATCAACAAATGCTGTCATTAATGAATTCATACAGGTTGACCCAGTTAATGGTTCTGTATCCTTGAAGAAATCTGTGAAGGACTTTAACAATCCAGCAAATATCTTCTCATTTGCAGTAAGTTTTGGCTGACTTATTTTTTCTTGTTGACAGAAGCTGTTTTGGCTGAATTTTTTTTATTGTTGACAGAAGCTGTTTTGGCTTACTTATTTTTTCTTGTTGACAGAAGTTGTTTTGGGTGACTTTTTTTTATTGTTGACTGAAGCTGTTTTGGCATACTTTTTTTTTTATTGTTGACAGAAGCTGTTTTGGCTGACTTTTTTTTTCTTGTTGACAGGAGTTGTTTTGGCTGACTTTTTTTTTATTGTTGACAGAAGCTGTTTTGGCTGACTTTTTTTTTATTGTTGACAGAAGCTGTTTTGGCTGACTTTTTTTTTTATTGTTTACAAGCTGTTTTGGCTGACTTTTTATTTATTGTTGACAGAAGTTGTTTTGGCTGACTTTTTTTGTTGTTGACAGAAGCTGTTTTGGCTGACTTTTTTTTATTGTTAACAGAAGTTGTTTTGGCTGACTTTTTTTGTTGTTGACAGAAGCTGTTTTGGCTGACTTTTTTTGTTGTTGACAGAAGCTGTTTTGGCTGACTTTTTTTTTATTGTTAACAGAAGCTGTTTTGGCTGACTTTTTTTTTATTGTTGACAGAAGCTGTTTTGATGGACTTTTTGTTGTTGTTGACAGAAGCTGTTTTGGCTGACTTTTTTTTTTATTGTTGACAGAAGCTGTTTTGACGGACTTTTTTTTGTTGTTGACAGAAGTTGTTTTGGCTGACTTTTTTTATTGTTGACAGAAGCTGTTTTGGCTGACTTTTTTTTATTGTTGACAGAAGCTGTTTTGACGGACTTTTTTTTGTTGACAGAAGTTGTTTTGGCTGACTTTTTTTTTATTGTTGACAGAAGTTGTTTTGGCTGACCTTTTTTTTTATTGTTGACAGAAGCTGTTTTGGCTGACTTATTTTTTATTGTTGACAGAAGCTGTTTTGGCTGACTTTTTTTAAGAGTATTCTTAACAAAATATTAGTTTGCCCAATTAAACCCGACCCATGTGTGTTGAACATGGGTAGGTACAATGTTGTTAGGATTTTTTTTTTCTCTTATAACATATGTTAAAATTTGAAATAAGACATCTTATCGCTATTGAACTTGGAAATATCCAGATATTTAAAAAAAAAAAACACAAAAAAACAGCAACATTTTAGTGGGGAAAAAAAAGAAAAAACAATTTGAGTAGACTCCTTTTTACCTGGTAGATTATTATATACCAAGCAAACGATTTATCTATTATGGCTTTAAAGCAGAATTATTTAGTTGTGTTTTTTTTAAATTTGGCCTACAGTACTTTGTTACAGCTGATATAAAACTGAGAAATTTCAGTGTATTTATAAATGTGTTCCAATGAAAATGCAAACAAGAATTTTTATAATTATGATCAACTAGATTTATTCATTTCTGCACCATGCAAGTGTGATCTTGTCCAAGATATTTTTTGAGATGGTACTTTTAATTCTTGATTGCAAGAAATCCACAAAAGTTAATATTCCTACTTTCAATTTAGTTCAAGATTTGGCAGTTGTTTTCTATACTTTCACTTTCAGTTCCAAGTTTCTGCTCGAGACAAAGGAACCCCACCATTATCAGCTGACAATCCACAGACAGTAACACTAACTGTAGTACGTAACACACAACCAGTATTTACCAATACAGCATCGTATTCCAGAACAATTCCAGAAACTACAGGAGGTGGACAGGTTGTTTATCCTACAACAGTTCAGAACACAGACCAGGATGTAAGTTCCAATATTATAACTTTTATAGTTTGCTTCACATCTCAATATCACCATATGTAGAAAAGATCATCAATTTGTTATCAAATTAGTGGTGATTTCA
The DNA here is from genome assembly GCA_002080005.1 of Gigantidas platifrons. Lineage (NCBI taxonomy): Eukaryota > Metazoa > Mollusca > Bivalvia > Mytilida > Modiolidae > Gigantidas > Gigantidas platifrons. The sequence continues at coordinate 338,799 of MJUT01003387.1, forward strand.
GAGAATATGATACAATTTTATCATACAAGGATTAGGGCTAGGACTATGGGTATTTAACGACTTTCAGCAATATTTCAGTTATATTGTTTTGGTTCGATTTTATTGATTGAGAAATCCAGAGAAAATCATGATGTCTGATATTTTCTTGAAAGTCAACATTGATATGTCTTTAAATAAACATCAAAAGATACCGATATAGATGCTGTATTTCACTTTTTCAGTAAAACAGTTGGAAAAATAGGTTTATTTATTTATTTTTTTATTCTTCATAATATTTGTTAATTACTTGATATGTTTACCTGAGGACATTTGACCTAGTTTTCATCTCATATTACATTATTAAGAGGGTGTAGGGTAGACTCAAAAATGGTACTGAAAGAAAATACTTATGAAAATAAATTTTAGCATATCATGCCCATGTTATTTCTTATATTTGTAACAGGCTCCATTTAATGTGTTGAATTATTCCATCTATGCTGACGACACAAATCAAGCCAATCAGTTCTTTGAGATTGACTCTAATGGTGTAGTGAGAACTAAGGCTGGAGTGGATTTGAAAACAACTGGACAAACAGAGTTTGATGTAAGTCATAAAGCTACATGTAGTTGTAACAAAGACAAAGGGACCATTGGTTTTGCTTGGAGAGGATTTGTATAGGCCTAACCTGTTGTCCAATCCACTTGATTTCATCAATAAAATATTTGAAATGAAATTGGTTTTACTGCGAAATATTTTAATATTCAAGTTATTCATAATAAATTAAGCTGAGAGCTACTAAGAACAGACCAAATGTTTTAGTTAAGTTTCCATGGAAGCGACATATCAGAGTTCAAGATAACTAGGTTTAACTATGAACAATATCAAAACAATATGATTGACATACATGTTTATGTAAATGTTGAAAATGTTACAGAAACAAAATATTAGTGGTGCTTAAGAAAATTCTAAATTTAATTTTCTGTCACTTAATTTTGCAATTATTGTCGAGCAGTTTTATTGCTATTTTATAAGTGTTTATTTGAAATGAAGCTATATTTATATCTATATGTGCAAACTGCCAGCAATTTTGTACAATATTTCCAGAAGATGCTAATACCAATGTGAGCCATTTAGCTGTAAACTAGCTCAAGTTTGAGTTGACAAGCAGCAAAATAAGCAGTAAATTTATTCACAGTAAGATTCAACAAGCAATAAATAACATGTAACACAAAAAGTAAGATTCAGTTAGGAGAAAAATGACATCTTTATAATGATCAATGTTTTTGGAAAAATTGAAGTATAAGATTAATGTATGGTGATTTGATTGTACAAGCTTATTATGCCCCCACTCGTAGAGAGGGGGCTATATTGCAATCACCTTGTCCATCCGTTTGTCCATCCGTCCGTCCGTTCACACTTTCGTAACAGATATCTCAGCTTCTACTGGAAGAAATGATTTTATATTTGATATATGGCTTTGGCATGGTGACTTGTATCGTGTCTCCCCTTTCCAGGATTACCGCACATCTACTTCCTGTTTACCGTGCGACTTACAAATGAATGAGTGGGGGTATTCTTAGCACGACGTAGCATGCAACATCTTGTTTTGCCAGGTATCTGTTATTTTAATATAAAATGTGCCACATTTTTTTCAGGTGAGAGTTGTTGTGGCTGATGGAGGTATCCCACCTCTAACTGACATTGCCCGCGTTGCTGTCACAGTGGAACATAACCTACAAACACCAGTATTTGGTCATAGTACGTCTCTCTCCATAACAATTCCAGAAACTACACCTGTAGGAACTAATATTATATCTGTCAATGCCAGTGATTCTGATTTAGCTGTGAGTTTTTTGTATTTTTTTTATAGAATATAGAAATTACATATCTTGTCTCTGACTGTAACATTTAATTGTACAAGGCTTAGGAGCAAGTAGAAATACAAGGCTTAGGAGCAAGTAGAAATACAAGGCTTAGGAGCTAGAAATACAAGGCTTAGGAGCAAGTAGAAATACAAGGCTTAGGAGCAAGTAGAAATACAAGGCTTAGGAGCAAGTAGAAATACAAGGCTTGTCTATCGTTTCTCACCTATTCCTTGTTGAATACAAATTAATTTTATATTTAAATTTAGCTGAGGTAACATTATTAAACAAGCTATGCATTTAAAGGAATCAGGATTGCCTTTTACTAAGAAAGGGTAAAAATGTCAGTGTCTATTACAGACAAGTATATGGTACATGTATATCATTTGTCTCATTATTTGAATGTCAAAAAAATACTGTTTTAATAAAAATAAAATCTTTTGATGATGTATATTAGACTTAGACCTGAATGGTGATAGTTTCAAGTACAAAAATTCAAAATAATTTCAGAAAAATCAAAACGAAAGACAAAATTGGAACAATGTTGAAATACATATATTTACCTGGCTTTCTGCTTGGAAAATACTGTTAATACTAGCTATTATAAGAAAACAAAATATGAAACCTTGATGAGTTTAATCTTCATATTTCATTGAAGATGATCTTCATATTTCATAATGATCGCCTATGTGGTGTAATGATTGGTGTACCCACCTAAATCTCCAGTCTATTCAAACCTATGTAATGGTTGGCATGCTCACAATGATGTCAAACCAAACAGATATCATTATCGTATTCAAAATTAAAAGTTGCTTTCTTGGCATCAAACAGTAACCACTTGTTCACTCATATTTCTTCTAGGCCGTCGTGGTCATGATCGTGATCGTATGGTAGTTAGATATACAACTACCTATCCAATCAGTGCCTATCACCACTGACGTTGTGAGTTTGAATCCCGTTCAGACGAGGTGTACTAGATTCAACATTATGTGATAAAGTTTGTAAGTGAATTGTGGCAGGTCGGCAGTTTTTCTCCAGGTACTCGGATTTCCTCCACCAATAAAACTGACCGCCATGGTATAACTGAAATATTGTTGAAAGTGGTGTTAAACACCATAGCCCTAACCCCCAGATTTCTTCTAGCAATTTATATAACTTATATTTACGATAATTTTGTTTTCGTGTGTTATGTAAAAAGTAGAAAAATAATTTTATTTTACTATGTTATTTTTTTTCAGGCACCAAACAATGTAATAGAATTTGTTGATACAGGAACAGGAAATGCTCAGGAATATTTCTTTGTTATTCCGTCTACAGGTCAAGTGTTCCTTCAGAAAGCTGTTGATTCTATTACACAGAGTTTGTTTAGTGTAAGTCTGTAATATAGATAGTTTAAAACTGAAAATATTGAAATATGGTCACATAAGACAGGTGGTCACTTAATACAGGTTTAAATTAATATGAAATGCACTGTAAATGGAAATTAAAATTAGAGTCATATAATACAAATTATTGCTTAATAGAGATGGTCACTAAATACAGGTTGAATTAATATGAAATGCACTGTGGAGGGAAATTTAAATTAAGGTGACATAATACAAGTTATTGCTTAATAGAGGTGGTCACTAAAGTGGGTTTGAATGTAGTGTTTTTCATCTAACTGGTTCCTCTTTTAGGCATAATGAGAGATGTAAGAATATCTTTCATGAGTGTGAGAAATTCTGTCATTGAGTGGAGTTTTAGTAGAATAAGGGTTAATCACTGTGAATTTCACACGAGTGAAAGGTATTCAAATCTAGAATTTATGGCTGCAAATAATGAGAAATACAGTCACGCCTGCCTTAAAAGGCACCTTTATATAACAAATCACTGTCTAAAGGGAAGCCTCAGTTTTCCCATTAATGAATAGTGCATATAGTTTTAACCTGTATATAAAGGACAACTGCTCATAAAGGCCACATTATCAGGTTCCCTTGAGTGGCCTTTATATACAGGTTTGACTACATATTATTAAAAAAAAAATGGGAGCAAGTTAATGCCATTTAATTTAGGTACTTGGTTTAACTGTTATGTGTCCGTATTTTGAACGTTTCATTGGATGATTGTCCCCGTAGAAGACGGCATCGCTTTCACCTCTCTACTATGGGTTATCTTACATGGAAAAATCTGTTTACAGAAGAATGCTTTGTCTTTCCAAGATCGTTTGATAAACAATGATATCTATCAGATTTTTATCTTTTGAATGTTAAATAATGAAAACTTGTAGAAATAATATTATATAATACCCCCACTTGTAGAGAGGGGGCTATATTGCAATCACCTTGTCCGTCCGTCCGTCCGTTCACACTTTCGTAACAGATATCTCAGCTTCAAATGGAAGAAATGATTTTATATTTGATATATGGCTTTGGCATGGTGACTTGTACCATGTCTCCCCTTTCCAGGTTTACCGCACATCTACTTCCTGTTTACAGTGCGACTTAGAATTTTTCATGTTTGCCGTAATGAAAACTTTCCTAACAGTTATCTCAGCTTCTAATGGAAGAAATGATTTGATATATGGCTTTGGCATGGTGGCTTGTACCGTGTCTCCCCTTTCCAGGTTTACCGCACATCTACTTCCTGTTTACCGTGCGACTTACAAATGAACGAGTGGGGGTATTCTTAGCACGACATAGCGTGCAACATCTTGTTGATTTTGCTAACAAAGACCAGCATAGTTCTAAACTGTAACATACAATATTTCAGTTAACAATTGATGCTCGAGATCAAGGAGTTCCACAGAAATTGGCCACAGTGACAATTGCCATAACTATTACTCGTAAAACTGGTGTACTGCAGTTCACTGCCCCGTCATATACTGCTACAGTTAATGAGAATGATCCAACATCTACCATCGTCCAGACAGTCAAAGCTAACCCAGACGTAAGTTTATATACAGTATAAATTGAGGAATGATGGAAGGAAAATTAAACATTTTTTTTTCTGAATTATTTAATTTTTTCTCCTTATAGTGAGTATTTGCTGAATAAAATAATAATTACGTTCTTTTCTTCACTCAGATATTGTGTCCACAAGGTGTTCATCATTGTATTATACCATTCAACATGTTACATCAAGAGCTACTAGTATCCCTTGGCTGTATGTTAACTTCCTTAAATAAGGAATTAAATTAAAACTTGTTACTTGTTGTTAATTCAGCACTGAAGATGGTCTTATGGCTGAAATGTTTGAGTGAAGAAAATAATTTTGTTATTATTTTATTTCTTTTTCCTTCTAATGTTATGTTCAAATCAATGCACTTGATTATGTATCATATTTTGTTGGTTACTGTTACAGATGGAATAAATAAACTAGCAGGATTAAACAAAAATATAGGAAAATGTTTCAGCAAAATTTGAAGATTGATTTTTTCTTGGAAACAGAACTGTATAAGAAATATTAAAAGCAAAAGTTTTTCTACCAGTAAATGCTATGGACAAATATGTTATCATTGTCTTATGGATGTCTATAATTAGACAAATATGTTATCATTGTCTTATGGATGTCTGTATAATACATGTTTTTCCTGTAATTTTCTCATTTTAGATTCATTTTGACAAAATATAGATAAATATTAATTTTCATTTTTTGATTTGATTTTATAATAAACTTCACAGTAACATACATGTGATACCTCCCAGATTCTGCGGGAGTCTCCCGGATTCGACCCTTCAAAATACAAGTCTTGGAATTGGTAGAAAATCTCCTGGATTCATAATCTTTGTCAAAAAGTTGAAATCACGTCCAATCTATCGACTTCATGTATAGATTTTACCTAGGTTCCCTGTGTTTATAATTAGCAACACATCAACTGATTACACCTGTTAATCTACGACGCTTGGGTGATTTTGTATTGATTTTCAGCAATTGAATCTTAAAAACTAATCACTTTGTTTAATAGTAAAGTTTTTGACAGGGGTTCGGCATTTTTTAAATGGCTTCTCGCAAAAGACACTCGTCATGTCCCGATGGACCAGCTAACCCTAAGAAAATTAAATATGCCTGCAAATTTCAAGAAAATTGGAAAATAGAATTTGACAAAGGGTATCTGAAGATGTGAATGACAGGGAGTAGAATGTTGGTCATTGTGTTATATACTACATTTTGTATTGTATTTGTAGAACTAAAAAGATGTTTTTCATGCATATAAGTATGAATATGTACATAAATTAAACTATAGAAGAGTAAAAGTTGTTGATAAATACGTCGATAAAAAATCTCCCTGATCAGACCCCCAATCTCCTGGTTTTTTAAGGCAAATCTCCTGCAAAGACCTGCTGACATTATCACATGTATGCAGTAAGGAAAATTTTATTAATTTTTTTAACATTCATATTTAATATTTTAATATCTCTGTTGGTAATTGAAATATAATTTTCTGCCTATTTGTAATTGAAATATTATTTCTTTTATTTTTCAGCCTGGAATAACCTATGAAGCAACAGGACTTAGTTCAGCTCCTGAATACTTTGATGTTGGGGCTATAAATGGTTTGGTCACTATAAAGAAGAATCTCAGATTAGACCCAGCTGGTCTTAAAACATATCTTGTATGTATTAGTTCTGAATAGAGTGTGTGTGGGGGGGAGTGGTGGTGTGTAATCAATACTGTAGTTTTTTTTACCATATCATGATTAAGCTGAAACATTACAGAAAGTACTGTTTAAACTTCATTTAATGAACGGTTGCATTTATTCAGGATTATGATGTGAATGTCTTGTTAGGAGTTGACTTTAATTATCATGAAATACACACAATATATATGTATAAAAATCATCATGCACTACATATGAATAAAGTTTGAAATATGTGAATAAAAATAACCCCACATTTGTCCCTGCTTTTACCTATATTTTATTGTATTAATTTTTTTTTTTTACTTTTAGTACCTTTTTTGTATCAATATTATATACTGAAGCTGAATAAATGATTAAAAGCACATTTACATGAACTTTATTAACAATAAACAAAAAGTAGCAACATATATAAGTATTTACTGTTAATTTAACTTGTTAAAACCAAACATCTATTTAACACGAAGCTGGTCTTGGGGAGGTTTGGTTTAGATAGTGTTTACAGTATTAGATTGTTCATATGTTACATATTTGTTACTTACAGCTTCAAGTAGTAGCCACTAAGACAGATGTAGGGGTACAAAAGGCTACATCCACAGTTACTATTACTGTCAATAGAAATCTGGCAACACCTATATTCCAGCCTAACAACTTTTACTCTAAAACCATAGAAGATACTTTAAATACTGGATCTGAAGTTATCAAAATAAGTGCCACTGATGGAGATCAGGTCAGTATGCACTGTAATAGTATAGTTATCTTCCTTTAATAGAACCCCATTCATTGCCACTTCAGCAATGAAATAATATCTGTCCTTCTGAATGAAGAAATAAACTGTTGGCCTCTTTTTAGGGGTATTTGTTTCCAATTGGTGCCAAATAAAAGCCATACACAATGCTGACCATTTGTAAACTGTTGCTTATTAGTCTGGGGAATCATTGTATAAAAATGCCACAGTATTCCTGCAATAGTCGCTGACTTAAATTGTAGTATTCAATGAATATTTAAAGCCAAATTTCACAGTCACAAGGTTCTAACCAAACAAAATTGTTTATTATTTATATCATTTTAAATATTATTTTCATATCTAGAATTCATTTTGATTTAATCTATGAATTTGATTTTGACACTTCATGACTAGGGAGGGTTAAACAAATCTCATTTGAATTTAAGCATCGATTAATTATTGTGAACATTTCACTTAAATTTAAGTGTCAAGTTCAAATGAGATTTATGTAACCTAGCTTGAATTTAACAGATAAGAGAATGAGAATGGGATATCATGTAAAACGATTTACGGCAAAAGTTTGCTCAAAATATGAGTATAAATAAAGTTTTGTTTACATTTGATGCTAACGGTAACTCGAATCATGACAGAAATATCCATAAAGAAAAGTCCATATGACACAAAGAGTGAAAAATGGGTGTTTGATACTTAATGGTAAATGGCATTGCCACCATCAGATAATAATAGACAGTTGTTTAATTAATGTCTTTATTTTGTAGGATACATTGAAGTATACAATGGAGAATAAAGCACCACACAATCAAGTCTTCTTCATTAATTCTGAAACTGGTGCAATTACACTTATTTCTCCTCTTCTTAACACAGGAATAAACAACTACACAGTAAGTTCATAATATTATATATTTATAAACAATATTTATTTTTTTAAGTCTTTTATGTGTTTGTGTTGATGATACATTGTACTTGATACATTGTACTTGATACATTGTACTTGTATGAGTGCAAAAATCCCTCTGTAGAAATTGATTTATTTTTTGAATACCACATAAATCTTGTTTTTTGGAAAATAATGGGTTTTTTTTAAATTGAAATTACAAATTCTACTTTTATCTCAACTTATGATAGTATTAAACAGATTATATATTATCTTTCAATATCATCTGGTTATCGTTGTTTCACCAGTCAGTTTGTAATATCTGTCTGTACTTTCCTCCAGTCTGATAGTTATTGAAAAGTGAGGTGATTACTGAGAAGTGAGGTAGTCACTTAATAGAGAGATAGTTACTGAAAAGTGAGGTAATTACTGAGAAGTGAGGTAGTCACTTAATAGAGAGATAGTTACTGAAAAGTGAAGTACTGGGTTCTGTAGTTGCTGAAAAGTGAGGTAGTCACTGAAAAGTGAAGTAGTAACTAAAATGTGAGGTAGTCACTGAAAAGTGAAGTAGTAACTAAATTGTGAGGTAGTCACTGAAAAGTGAAGTAGTAACTAAAATGTGAGGTAGTCACTGAAAAGTAAAGTAATAACTAAATTGTGAGGTATTCGCCGAAAAGTGACAATAAACACCAGTAAGATGAACATTAATAAACTCTTATCTGTTTTTCTTTGTGATAGTTCAATGTTGATGTCAGTGACCAACGTCCAGAACCTAAAAATGCTACAGCTAGAGTACACATCATTATATTAAGGGACGAGTTTCCACCACAGTTTACACAGAATCCATATAGTACCGGAGCCACAGAGAATACGGTAGATGGTTCCATTGTTGTAACTGTCACTGCTACAGATCAGGACTTACGGGTAGGTCCCTGTTGTTTGATCTTTGACAAACACTGTCTGAAATAGCTCCGGAGATTTGTTTATACACTTTATATAAAAAGCTTACTCCTTAATTTAAAGTCAAGGTTATATTCAAATGATCACCATGTAGACTAAGGCACAAAAATGACCTTGTATGAAATGTGACTGCTTATTCAAGATCTGTTGATCAGGATTGACAGTTGTGGTCCATAATAATTATCATATAACTTCTATAACTGGAAAGTTATTAATTGGAAAAAATGTTGGTCACTTTATAATACTGCAGTGTTATTTTAGCGATTTATATGCAGTTAATTAGTTAATCATTTAATAAGTTTCTATGAATTGAGAATACCTCAGAAGTTAATTACTCATAGAATGAAAACTGGTCGTTAAATACTGGTAAGCTGATACAATGGGATAAACTATGACTGACCACTGAGATTGTTAGTCAGGTATTTTCTACCGTGACATAGCAGTTTTCGGTTGTAGAATGTAGTGGTACATTTCTGAAAAAGGCATAAATTTTAACAGAAAAAAACCTACATTCTTATGTGACTTTCTAGTGGCTTTTTACATGAAGGAAATGTAACATTTCAATGCATATTTTTGTTTTCTTTTGGATCAAATAGGGCTCAATTGTTTACGAGACAACTGGCATAGGATCGGCAGAGTCTTTCTTTACTGTAGAACAATCAAAAGGAAATATATCTGTTGTTGACCAGACATTAATGAAGGCGGACACTACCAAAGTTTATCAGGTAAGAATTTTACTTACATATACAATCAAACCTGTATTAAGAGGTCACCTTTATGACAACCAAAAATAGGCCTTTTAAGACAGGTGACCTCTTAAAAGAGGTTCAAGTCATATGAATTTTGCTATGACAGGACAAGAAAAATGTGATATTTTAAAACAAGTGACTGCTTAATAAAGGTGACCACATAGGCAGTTTTGACTATGTTTATAATTGTATATTATGACAGTTTTTGTTATTCAAATAACTACAGACAAACCTGCCTTAAAGGACACCTCTATATTATATCTCTATAAAGGACACCTCTATATAACAAATATCTCTATAAAGGACACCTCTATATAACAAATATCTCTATAAAGGACACCTCTATAAAACAAATATCTCTATAAAGGACACCTCTATATAACAAATATCTCTATAAAGGACACCTCTATATAACAAATATCTCTATAAAGGACACCTCTTTTTAACAAATATCTATAAAGGACACATCTATATAGCAAATATCTCTATAAAGGACACCTCTATATAACAAATATCTCTATAAAGGACACCTCT
>MJUT01003387.1:368795-393564 GCA_002080005.1 Gigantidas platifrons
TGTAGTGCTTGAGAAAACAGTGCTAAAGATTTTATATGTAGTGCTTGAGAAAACAGTGCTTCTTTACTTATATAGTAGTCCCCTTCTTATAAGGTCATTTTTACCAAAGGTCACTTCTCTTATCAGGCCAAATTGTTTATCATTCCTGATCATTGATATATTCTTAAAGGACACCACTTTACCCTAGAATGATATTTACACTGAATTCATTACATTTAGATACACATATTTTATGTTGCATGTATACATGTATTTCCTGCATCAGTGGTGTAATGGTTAGAGTGCTCACCTTAAGTGCAGTATATCATGGGTTTCTAGTCCCGGTTTGGTCAGTCCAAGGACTATAAAATTGGTAGTTACTACTGGTTTGGTCAGTCTAAGGACTATAACATTGGTAGTTACTACTGGTTTGGTCAGTCCAAGGACTATAAAATTGGTAGTTACTACCTCTTTTCTAATCAAGCAACATGAAGGATTAAAAGTAAAGGCTTGTTAGCTTGTAATCAGGATAATGGGTCCAAATGGATCGACATGTCTATTCGTGGTCTGTTGTTTCAGTGAACTAGTACTGGTACTAAAAAAATCCAACTGAGCATGTTGTACTAGTACAAAGTGGATATTGTCATCATCTCATCAAACTTGTTCTCACCATCACATATCTGAAAAATTGCTAACTTGTCGTTAAACAACAAATACTCAATCACTACATGTATTAACCAACAAATACTCAATCACTACATGTATTAACCCACAAATACTCAATCACTACATGTATTAACCAACAAATACTCAATCACTACATGTATTTGTTCTTTATTTACAGGATACCCTTGTTTATACTGTGACATCAACAACTACTGCTAATGACTTCTTTTCTCTACAACCAGACACTGGAATCATCTACGTTCAAAATAAGCTAACAACAGACACAGTTACCAGTTATACTGTAAATATATTAGTTTAATATAAAAGATTTTTTTATATATTTTTGGCTACCAATTTTCTTAGTTTAATAAAGATCATTGGTTTAAGATAAGTTTAATAAAGATCATTGGTTTAAGAGATAGGTCTTAAATTCATGAATTTCATTGGTTAACTTCAGTCTTATTTTCTGGAAAAAAAAAATTTAGAAAAAAAAAGTGTCTGACTTTAAATAAATTTCTTGTTGAGAATAGAATTTTATTCTTATTTACCAAAATTATAATTTTGTGATTTTTTAGCTCGACTTTTCGAAGAAAAAAAGTTGAGCTATTGTCGTCACTCCGGCATCAGCATCAACGTCTAGGTCGGTTAAGTTTTTTGTCAGAGTCCATTTCTCAAAGCTATCAAAGGTTTCCATTTGAAACTTGGAATACTTGTTCACTATCAAAAGAGGAACCAATTACAGCAAGGCAGATGACCCTGTGATTTGTATATCCAGAGTTATCTGCTCTTGATCGACATAGTACATAGAAATTTGGGATATTTTTTTTAGTATAATTCAAATTTCTCAATAACTATCATAACTATTAACTTGAAACTCAATACACTTGTAGAAAGTGTTGATCCCAATCTGTTGACAAGAGAAGACAACTCCATCCAACATTTTATTAGCCGAGTTGCAACAAAGTTGCACTCGGCTTATGTTTTGGTGAAAGATGGGTGGGAGGACGTACGTATGTTAGCCTATCTTTGATAACGCGATAGCGCTTTTACTTTTTGGCCGATTAACATAATTTTTGGTAGGAAGCATTATTACACTATTATTTAGAGCAAGTTCGAAATTCAGATTAATCTATTGTTTTTTTCTTGTAAAACCATGGTTTTTTTAATAGAAAAAGTACATATTTTGAAAATTACACATTTCTCTGAAACTACAACAGATAGAAACTTAATATTTGGTATGGGTGGAGATGCCAATGTGAAGTTGTGCATTCAACATTTTTATCCCCGGGGCTCAGCCCAACCCCGTTGGGGAATCTGTATAAGAAAATGTGACCGAGATCCCCACCCTAAATTATATATATTTATGATCAGGGTGACTAGGCAAATTAAATGCATTATAGCTCAGGCCCTGGGGTCATACCCCACCCCCTACCTGAAGTAAACTTTTTAATGGTTGAGATCCCCAACCCTAAACCATATATATTTATGATCAAGGTGAATAGACAAATTAAATGCCCCAAGATTTTGACTTGTAACTCGGCTGTTGCATCTCTGATGATTTCTCGATTTTTTTAATTATTCCCCCTTTTTGACTTGCAATTTCTCAATAATTATGTAAATTGCTTGCAGTTTAATATCAGATACAAAAAAGTCGAGCGTCCAGCACCAGTGGGCGGTGCTCTTGTTTATACATAGCTTTCATCATTTTTTAAACCATTTCTTTATATAGATGGCAATTGAGGCCTCAGATGGTAAAAATAAAGTGACAGTCAATGCTATTATTAGTGTCATAAGGGACCTTCATGTACCTAAATTTGGTAGTGATAAATATACTGTGACAATCAATGAGAACAGACCTGTGGGTGATACTATAGAAACTGTTACGGCCACGGATGATGACATACAGGTTAGTAGATACTGGTACCTTAATGATAGTTGAGTCACATTAACATAAAGTTTTATACTCCATGGAGTCAATGCCTGTTTAATTTTCAAAGCTAATTCTGAACCCTCCGGATTAGATATTCCTAAAATAATTGTGTGTTTTGTTTACAGTTAAAAGGAAGCATATAAAAAAATTATGAACTTTTCGGTTAAATCTGGAAAAATATTTAAATTTATTAGGTCTGCTAAAATGAAATTAACTGTAACTGAATGTACAGTAAGACCTATATTTAAAGACCACCATGTGTACCGGCAATAAAGTGGTCTTTCAAGACAGGTGGTCTCTTAAACAGATATTTGATTAATATAGATAATTAAGAGTTGTAATATTTTAAAAATAGCCTCACAAAAGAGGGTGGTGGTTCATAAGAGAGGTTTCTAAAACACGTTTCATTGTATTGATTATTGTATTACAGGGTGCTATTAGGTATCAAGTAGTTGGTGAATATCCTGCTCCAAGCTTGTTTTCTGTTGATCCTGTCGGTGGTGAAGTACAAATCATTAGGAGTGTACGAGAGGACACGACAGCAGCTGTTTACAATGTAAAGTATTACTATTTAATGAAAATGTATTGCTTAAATAAAATACCCTGTAGAGATATCATTACAGTCATGACTGCTGGACAAAATGACATGAGAAAAGTGAAAGATTATGGCATATCCAGAAATTTATATGTTCGTTATTTTTTGTGGGTCATTTTAAAGGATAAAGACAACATTTATCTTTATTTATTTTTCTTTATTTTTTTTACAGTGAATAATGAAATCTGCTAATAACAATTACTTAGTTGTGAGTTTGAATCTCGCTCAGGCGAGGTGTACTCGATACAATATTACGAGATCAAGTTTGTCAGTGTCTTGTCAGTGGTTTTATACAGGAAGTCTGGTTTCCTCCACCAATAAAACTGACCCTAAGCCCTGAATGTTACTTGTCTGCTTATCATGGATTACAATTAGTAGATGAATGAATTATGATTTACATATAAGATAACTATTGAAAGAGTGTCATTATTTTACATCATGTTAAGTTTGATGTTACAACAAATTGTGTATAAGCCTTGTCTTTTTATATTATATTTTACAAAGTGTTTAGTTCCTAATGTTACTGTTGAAAAAAAGCAATGAAATTTGAAAATATGTTATTTCCCAATTTATGTCTTAACCTGAACATTATAATTATCTAGTGAGCATTTAATGATAATAATGAATTGCCATTGAGTTCATAGTTATTGGTTTATTTTTTTACCACAGCTAACTGTTGAAGCATACGACACATTGAGACCAACATTAAGAGGAAAAGTGATAGTAGAAATTACTGTGGAGCGTAACCCTAATCCTCCATCGTGGAGTCTATCACTTTATACTGCATCAGTTCGAGAAGACGCCACACCAATATTTGACGTCAGGCAAATACAAGCAGTAGATCAAGATCCAAACGTAAGTTTTACTGAAGCTGTTTTGATTTCTTCAGTTTGATATGTTAAGTTGATTTTGATTGGATGGTGTTTGTAATTTGAGGGGTAAAATATTTTTGTCAACTGTATAAGTATATGATTGACCTCAAGCCAACTTAATATTTAAAATTGTAACTATTGAACACGAAATACAGTGAAACCTGCCAATGCAGTCACCTCTTAAACAATCACCTGTATTAAAAGGTCACCCTTCTCTTATTCTGTCATGGAAAATTTCATATGAATTGAACCTTTTTTTAAGAGATCACCTGTCTTATAAGGCCACTTTTTCTTTGTCCCAAAGGTGACCTCTTTAAACAGGTTGAATACTGATTACGTGCATAATATGCACATTTCTCTATTTATGATAAAGATGGCAGTGAAATAAATAATTTTACAGTGAAAATAAATATGATAATTCCACTCCCTGAATTGACATTACAATGCTTTCAATGTTGTTGCTAAGATTATTTTTGCCTGTCATATAATGAAATATAAAGTACTTTATTGATGAATGTTGGTTTTTCCTTATCTCACTCCTGTGCTACTTGCATACATGAGTTGCTGAGTAGTTCCATCGTCCGTGGCATGATTTTGATTAATGAAAAAAAATTGTATCTTTTGATTGTATAGTGAGAAAAGTCATTGTTTATATATATATATATATATATTTTTTTTTTTTGGCATTGCAGGATGAAATTCGTTACAGTATTGAGCAGGAAACATTAGAGCGAGCGGCATCTTCTGAATCCTCTGCATACTTCTTGATGGATGCAACTACTGGTTGGATAAAACTTCAAAGATCTTTGTTAAATACTGATATCAATAAATTCTATGTAAGTACTTTTGAAAATTTGGAATTATTTATCTCCCTTCTTTTTCAACGTTCTACTCAAACCTTGTTGCATCGATGTTGAAAGGACCAATAATTTACTTCAAATATCCGAGTATTAGAATTATCCAGGTAAAATTGTGCTTA
Organism: Gigantidas platifrons; assembly: GCA_002080005.1. NCBI lineage: Eukaryota > Metazoa > Mollusca > Bivalvia > Mytilida > Modiolidae > Gigantidas > Gigantidas platifrons. The sequence continues at coordinate 373,817 of MJUT01003387.1, forward strand.
ATTCTAATTTGAATGGATTAAATTCTTACTTTAAGCTATTCAAAGAATTCTAATTTGAATGGACCAAATACTTACTTCAAGCTATTCAAAGAATTCTAATTCAAATGGACCAAATTCTTACTTCAAGCTATTCAAAGAATTCTAATTCGAATGGACCAAATTCTTACTTCAAGCTATTCAAAGAATTCTAATTCGAATGGACCAAATTCTTACTTCGAGCTGTTCAAAGAAGCGATTTATCTGAGTTTGATATAATGAGGTTTACACTGTTCATGTAATTTGTTCTGCAAGACGACATCTCATGGAGCTGTATACCATCTAATGTATTGACCATATCATCATGAGGATTGAAGAAATTCAAACATTTAAATTTTTTTTAAATTGCATCACTTATGGTTTTCTTATTATTTGCAGAAAAAAATAATTAAATATTTGTTGAATAAAGTACTACATGTAGCATCTTGTAAATATTTTCAAAGTAGAAAAAAAGCTATGTATTCAAATTTTTCCATAATGGTTTAGAATTTGTTCACACTGCTCAACAACTTCTCTAACATTCCATTAAAAATATACTTTTAATTTGAAGAATTGTTCAGGGGGGGGAGGTTTTATAGATTCAAAATCTGGACTTTAATAGTTCTTCTTGGTTTTCATGTGGGGTGCCTACTGATATGACTTGTCTGAACCTTTGTACTTTATTTTGGATCACATCAACAATATAACTTGATGGTTGTTTTATTTTCAGTTAACCATCCAAGCCTGTGATAATGGAAATCCTGTACGATGTGCCAACACAACGATTATTATAACAGTAGACAGGACTGGTACCGCACCGATATTTCAAAGGACTCCTTATACTGAAGTTATAGAGGAAAACCATGATGTCGGGGCATTTATCTTCCAGGTTACAGCAACTGATAATGATAAACTGGTAAGATTAATTATTTTCTATATCTCATTATATTATTGCGGATGGAGAGGTTGCTGAATTATGTCAGGTTGCTAGGCAACTTAATACAATCTAACTTGTATTCAACTGTCACCTTTTGGGCAAAGGCAAAATGACCGCATAATACATATATGACTGCTTATTTAAGATCGGTCAATCTGGAGTGTCAGTTCTGGTCGATAAGCCTCTGGCTGTATGTAATCCTCATAAAATAAATAAAGAATGAAATAATATATAAAATGAATAAAGAAAGGTTGATATTATTTTTATAAGCTTGTATAAGTCGTAATATTTCAAAACATGATGATTTCTTTTGTAGGGTGATATTGTATATGAAGTTGTACCTCCAGGCAGTGAATATTTCTCTCTGAATTCATCTACAGGAAATGTTACCTTGGCTAAGAGTGTACAGAATGATATAGCAAATGATTACAGGGTAAATATTTAAAAGAACTGAACATGCTGCAAAGCAAAGTTTAAATTTCTTCATGGTATGAACCAATCATACAATCAGAGATGAAAGTTTTCCTCTGATCAGCAGATTTCCTCTTTTATGGTAGTTGAATTTACAACTACCTGTGCAATCAGTGCCAATCACCACTTAAGTAGTGAGTTCGAATCCTGCTCATGGCGTGGTGCTCTTGATACAAGATTATTTGATCAATTTTGTCTGTGACTTGTTACAGGTCGATTGTTTTCTCTGGGTACTGACTTGTTACAGGTCGATGGTTTTCTCTGGGTACTGACTTGTTACAGGTCGATGGTTTTCTCTGGGTACTGACTTGTTACAGGTCGATAGTTTTCTCTGGGTACTGACTTGTTACAGGTCGATGGTTTTCTCTGGGTACTGACTTGTTACAGGTCGATGGTTTTCTCTGGGTACTGACTTGTTACAGGTCGATGGTTTTCTCTGGGTACTGACTTGTTACAGGTCGATGGTTTTCTCTGGGTACTGACTTGTTACAGGTCGATGGTTTTCTCTGGGTACTGACTTGTTACAGGTCGATGGTTTTCTCTGGGTACTCCGTTTACCTCCACCAATAAAACTAACAGAAATATTGTTGAAAGTGGCATTGAACACCATAACCATAACTCTTGAAAAGTACTGTTGAAAACCAATAATTTAATTTATCAATAAATAATACTGTTGTAATATATTATATTCTTGCCATTTTAAAAATAAAAGAAGAAAAAAAACACCATGATATAACTGAAATATTGTTGAAAGTGGTTGTAAGCACCATACACCTAAAAAAAACACCATGATATACTGTAAATTCAGAAATTATTGCATGCATTTATTATTGCGATTCCTCAACCGCCGGCAAAAATGTGAGGTTTAATTATTGCGACGCGCCAAGATAAAGAAGAAATAAAAAATCGATGTAATTTTTTTTATCTAAACGTGCGTTTTCGTTTTCGTATTTGTATGTCGTTAATCCCCTTGTAAGCCACTGTCATGTTTACCTTTAATCAAAGTGAATACACATTTCTCTTGGCTTTTGTACACACATTTTTCACGTGATTGAGAATCTAGAAAGCTTTCCACATGTTGGAAATGTATTTATCGATCAAAGCATGCTTGTGGGGATCTAGAAACTTTTGTAACAGGTGAACTTTAGTCATGTGCCGAGTCGACAGTAATTGAACATCCGAAGGCTTGGGGCTTGGCTTGGGTGATATAAAGGTTAATGAAATTTCAAAGAAAGATCAATTGAAGTGTACAAATAGATAAGTAAACAAAAACGGTAGTTTGAAAGAATTATGGCTTGTATGAATCTTTTATCGGAACAAGCTCAGTTTTACAAACAAATTTTAGTCGGCTTTTTTTCAAAGTGATATTTTAAAATAAAATATTGCTCAATTAACTATACGGTATTAATTAGAAATTAAAAAAATGCCATAAATAGATGAATTTTTGGGGGAGCAATCATTAACGTTTCAACATGTCTATGTGGAAATTTGTCACTAAGAAACGCTCTCCAGATGACATTGTCTTACGTCTACCAGACCCTGATAAAGCTACAAGCAAAGAAGCTGCTGATATAATGAAAGCTGCTAATATCAAGATCGTCAAAGCCCTTGCCAACGACAAAACAACCATGACCACCAAACGTGGGGTTAAAAGAAAAGCCGTCAATAACCACTACACACCTGAGGTCCGTGCCAAAATAAAATAAAATAAAAATCGGACATTTATTAACACAGTTTTTATATAATTAGATCGATGAGAAACTAAAATATTTTTTATCTACCCTACGACGAAAAAACATCGAATGAAACTGACAAGTCATTATTTTGAAACACAGATGTTTAAATACACACTTTATTTGTGTCCCTAGACATATTTACACAGGAAATTGTAATCAAAACAATCAATAAACATGTACACGCTTCACCGCTTCCTATGTGTCAGTAATCTATAACATGCACCTGTCGATCTTACCTGTGTAAGAAAAGGGAGATAAATCAAACAGAAACTGGTCAAGAAGATGAACATTAAAACTGTGAGGTTTAATTATTGCGATCGCCGACCAGTCGCATTTTTCGCATTAATAAAAACATCGCATTAATTTGTGAATTTACAGTAACTAAATATTGTTGAAAGTGGTTGTAAGTACCATACACCTAAACAAAACCTGTAAAAGAAAAAAGATCTAATCTATTGATATAAATATTGTATTGCAGTTTAAAGTGGTGACTTATGATGATGGAGAGGACATCTACAGGGCAACAGCTGATGTAACAATAATTGTTAGACGTAATCCAAATGCTCCTCAATTTACCCAGAATCCTTATCGTGTAGCACTCGACCAGAACTCGCCATTTGATCACATGGTTGTCAATACAACTGCTATTGATAACGATGATGTAAGTTTTTCTGTGATTTTATTTCGTGGAACAATAGACCATATGCACCTTGCCGACTTTGATTCTAAAATTATATGTTTAATTGGAGTTATTTCCCTTTAAGGTGGGCAAAGGGGTCCCTTTTAGGGAAAATGTAATGGAAATAGCATTTATATATTTTCCCATAAACTGTTCACAATTTTAATGTAACATATTGTGAATTTTCTATTTGCTGTTAAATTATCCCATAATTCCTTGTTAACTTTTAATATCTTTATAAAATGTAATAAAAAAAACTAACAACACAAAATATCTGAAATATTACTCAATATGGTGTTATACAGCAATCCGTGTATAAATATGTAATGCTGGCTGATTTTGAACTTGCCTACATAAATTTAAGGTCAATTTTTATTATTTTTTTCAGGATATTCCAAAATATTGGGCAGTGACAACAACTGAAACTGAGCAATACCTCAGATACGATTCTGACACGGGAAACCTCTATCTACGTAAACTGTTAACAGGACACGTTCCTCCTGCTAGCTTTGTATTGACAATTTATGCCAGAGATCAGAGGCGTGTGAACGAAAAGACAGGAACAAGTACCATTTCAATCACACTAGATTTTGATTCTCCTCCAGAATTCAATCCAAAAACATATTCACAAAACATTCCTGAGTCCTTCAGTGTCGGAGGTGATATTGTTGATACCAATGCAATTGATAATGACAGAGTAGTAAGTAGATTGATGATAAGGTTATTATTTATATGCTACCATAGAAATCAAACCATTTGAGTTTGAAACGTTATAGCATGTTTTTATATGTTTTTTTTAACTTTATTTCAATTTCCAACTGATTGTATATTATTGTTATCTTGTGTATGTACTTAAAAGAGAACTTAAATTCTGTTTAAACCACATTTTAAGGGTTTTGTTTTTAAAAGATATTGATGTGTATAGCCTTATGTTATATTTTCACTTGTTTAGTTTTTAGCTCACCTGGCCAAAGGCCATGTGAGCTTTTGCCATCACTTGGCATCCGTCCATCGTACGTCGTAAACTTTCACATTTAAATCTTCTCCTCTGAAACCCTTGAACCAAATTAAACCAAACCTGGCAGGGATGGTCCTTGCGTGGGTCCCTTTCAAAATTGTGTCCGACAGACCCGCCCTCCATTCAAGATGGCTGCTGTTTCTAAAAATAGAAATTTCTTTAGTTGTCAATTTCTGCTTTATTACAAATCAAAATGAACTCGAATTTTAACAGCAACTACATGGCAGTGAGTAGTTTAACATATATTCTGGGATTTTCTGTGAGATTTTTTCAGCCAGTTTATTCCATTTAGGAATATTATGAGATAAAAATCACATCAAAATCTTTTGCTCAGAAATTTGAGTTGAAATTATCTTTGGGTGGCCCACTTTCAAAATTAGGTGTAACACCCCCATTTTCTGTTAACTTTAGATGTAAAATTGAAAACCAGGTGAGCGATTACAGGTTCCTGGGAGCCTCTAGTTAATATTATTTTTCCTTTTTATTTGTTGACATTACATTATAGTTTTACATAATTATTGTCTTCACTCCTTTTCACCTGTTGTGTATTTATTCTCTAAACATTTGGGGGTAGGGGTGGGGGTGGGAGAATGAAGGATATTTTGTTATTTATTTTATTACTGTTCTTCTAATATTACAGGACACCTATCAAACAAATTCCTTGCCCTACAACATTTTTCACTGTTGTAATATTAAGGGTTTGTTTTTTTTCATTTTGCATTTGTCCAATATTAGCATTTTTTTCCCTTTTCTAGTAATATTATTGCACTTGTCTAAAGTTAGGATTTTCACAGATTCCATATCTTACGAAATTTTGCATATGTCTGATAGTAATTTTTTTAACAGCAGTTAACAGGGTCAGAACTTTAAAAACTGTACTAAAATTTAATATTTTATATTACACAATAAAAATACAATGGAACCACATTGTATGGAGGTTGAAAAGGACAAGTTATTTAATCTTGAAATATCAGAGTATTTGAACTATATAGAATAAATTCAACTATGAAAGAAGGAACATTTTACTTAGAGTTATCCAACGAAATGACTTAAGGGCCACGGTGGCTCAATGAGTTAGGTCGTTGGATCTAACAACTCATACAAGCCTATCACCAATACGGCCTGGGTTCGCGCCCGGCTTTGTAAATTACAAAAAAGGGTGCACTTGACTTGCAGCCGCAAGTGATCAAGTTTACCAGTTGCTTGCCCGTGGTCGGTGGTTCTCTCCGGGTACTCCGGCTTCCTCCACCACTAAAACTGGTCGCCATGATATAGCTGAAATATTGTTGAAAGTGGCGTTAAAACACCAAAAACCAAAATCAAAATTGAAACGACTTATCCAATATTGAGATAACAAGGTTCCGCATCTTATATCACTTTCAGTACAAAACCATCTAGAAACTGAACCCGAAATAAGCTGGAATCCTGTGTAAGCCAAACATCAGATTTATTCTCAACACCTGAAACCTTTTACTATTGTAATTAAATCTATTTGATCCAAACACATGTCTATTTCTAGCAAAGCTGATTACAGAAGTGGTTGGTTTAGACAAGTTTCACTGTTCATATGTTACCTAATTATGTTCATGATACCTAATTGATACCGACATCACACACAAAAATGTGGATGTGAAAATTCCATAATAAAAGTAAATAGATGATTTACTGGTAAATACAACAAACTTCTTATCCACAAGCCACTAGATTTTAGAACTGATTAAGCATGTTAATTTGATAACTGTTTGAGGTACCAGTTTAATTTCATTGTTATTGAATTTACTTTGTATATTTTCAGGGTTCATTAGTGTACGAATCCGATGGAAATTATCCATCAGAAGATTACTTTGAGGTCAATGCTACTAATGGCTTAGTTACATTAAAGAGAGATATAAAGACTGATTCCTTACAGCTTACTTCATACACGGTAAGTCACCTTTGACAAGGTAGATATCTGCTGTTTAAATACATATTCATTAGCAGACAGTCAACAAAATGTTGAAAATATTTCTTTGCCTGGGAATTCTCTGATTTAGTGTGTTCATTTCTTTCTTTTTTCATATTTTATGATGTCTAATTTATAGTTAAAGTTGAAAGTAGTATCAATTTATAAAAGTTAGAATACAAATGAAGTTAAAACTAATATCAGATACTGTATAGAGTTTTTATATTGTTTAAGTGCAAATGTATGTCAGTTAGATTCCTGTCCATCTCTATACAACTTTATGTGATCAATTTATTTGTTACTTACGGCAGGTTTCTGGTCTTTCATGGGTACTTCGTTTTCCTCCACCAACAAAACTGACCTTTGAAATTTTGTTGACAGTTGAAGCATATTCATAATTCATAAAGGCACTATATAGTGAAATACAGAATTGTATCTAACGTTTATTGACAGCCATATTCCTTCTTGTGAATGCATAATCTAAAAATAGATATTGAATTGATGGAGAAATTTGGAAAATAATGAGATAAATAAACAATTAACATTTTTATTTTAATCTGTTTACATAGCCATATCTTATCAAATTATAAAAATGTTGACACTGCAAAGATAATGATCTATACATTGTATGATTGTTGTTTTGCATCACGTAGGATAGCTGTGCACACATTTTTAATGTATATATATTATTGTTTTATGTTTTGGGTTTTTTTTTTGGAGGAGGCTAAGAATGAGAATTGAGCCATGTTTTCAGATGAGAGTATATTATTTGTTTTACTTAAAAATTAGCATATCTCTGTACTTTTCAGCTGTTTGTGACTGTTCACGATTCTGCCTTCCCCGATCTGAAGGACAGAGCACAGGTCACCATAACTGTAACTAGGAATCCAAACGCTCCAATATTTGAACCGTCTGCCACCTACTTTAAACAAATCGGAGAAAATACAACAGTTGGTACAGAAATAGTCGACATAAATGCTAGAGATGCAGACCAGGTACTATTAAATCACATATTTTTCCTGTTTAACCACATCGGTTGTGCTGGCCTCGAGCAAGGTATATTGTGGGTTCGAACCCCATTTGCTTTAAGCGAGACTATAAAATTGGTACTTGTTGTTTCTCCGCTAAACACATAGCATGAAGAAGAAAGCAAAGACTGGGTGTTTTGGAATCAGGATATGGTGGAACGACATGTCTACCTGCAAACATAGGTATTAACCCTCACGATTTGCACGTGAGACTCCTGCTAATGTTACATCTCCCACGTGTGAGATAAGAATCTCCCACTAACATGCTTTTCTCCTGCACAATCTCCCTCTAACGATTTTTTTTTATTTTTCAAAATGGAAGAGGCCATTTTTGTTTACATCGGCATTGGTCAAGTGAACTCTTGGTTAACAAAGTGCTTGAAACAGTTGATGTTCGAATCTCTCTCAAATTTTCTCCGGTTTTAACTGCAAGATGAATATGATGACTATTTGGTCACTACACTTTCAGAACTGCCATCTCAAGAAGAAGGAATTGACACCTTCTGGTCCTTCATGGCTGATATGAAGGACCCTTTCACTGAGAAGGCTAGATTTGGGCTGCTTTCAAAACTAGCCAAATCTTGCACTGTAATACCCAGCAGTAATGCAGATCCAGAGAGGATTTTTTCTATTTTGAAAAAATTCAGACTGATATTCGATCTTAACTTAATATTGACACTATTTGCAGCATTATGTGTGCAAAACAAAATCAGGACTTAAATTGTTTTGAATATGAACCAACTGAAGAACTACTTAAATCAGCTTAAAAAAAAAAGCAGGATAGTTTTCTGATTTGTTATTAACTATTAAAATATGCATTTATCTGTATTTTCTATTTCTCTACCCAAAATATAAGGTCAAAAATAACATCGTGCAAAATCTTCCCCTAACTTGAGATGGCATGGGGGAGATCTCCCACTAAGTGGTTCCAAAAGGTTAACTGTTATTTCAGTGAGCTAGCACTATTTAAATTCAACAAAGCATGTTGGTCTAGTACAAAGCAGACACCATTATCATCTCATCAAATGTAACTTGTTCTCAACATCACAAACAAAATTGTAAGCACAACTTCTACATTTTTAATGAGAATTACTCAATACTTTGCATGCTTGCTCATTACCATGTGAAGATACACATATCATTATGACAGATTTTACATTAATTACAGAAATAATAATCGTTATCATAGAAACAATACATTACAAATGTAGAACAGCAATAAAAGTACTGTTCCTTTACTTTAATTTGTTTCTAAGTATTGGATAGTCTCTCATGTTCATTTACATCCATTTCCTTTCTTAACAATTACATTTTAGCTATAATTCTTTTCAAGAATTACCATGAAGATAGCGGTACATTGCTTGTGATAGGTCATTCTTTATATTTTATAGGATTCATTGGTGTATGAAATAGTAGAAGCTTCAAACAATAGTGGAAACTTATTCTTCATAGAGCCAAGCACAGGAAAAATCATAACTAAATCACCAGTCACCACAGACTATGCTCCTGTTGATAACTATAATGTAAGTTCAAAGGTCAAAATTTACATATGATATTGATCAATCATGCTGAAAGACATTGGTGAGAAAAAGTAATCACAGCCGCTTAAGGCCTATTTTATACTTTGTAATCTGTTAAAAGTTACATGATATATGATATATTACTATTGGATGATATATGTACAAGATCTGGAAATGGTTTGGAAAAGCCAAAATGATAAATATTATCTTACATACTCTTTTATATGTCAGAAGGTCTTTAAAATGTCTGAATTCTCTATGATACATCAGACTGTCTTAAAAGTTTTTCTCATATAAAAGAAAAGTATTTCTGTTATAAAGTAGAACCAAAAAGCTTGATATTTTGTAACATTTAACATTAGTTATCTGCCCCTTACCTTTTGCTGGGTACTTTGTGTTCGTCGTCTGTTATCTTTTCACATTTTAATTGAATCTTTTCCACTGAAACAGCTTTGTCAAATGAACCAAAATTTGGTAGGAATCATCTATAGAAGATCCTCTATAAAGATTACTCATTTTGTCCTGAACCATAAAAAACATGGTTGTGATCGGAAGTTTTTGTTTCTAGTTGGTTGATTTCTAAAAATCTTCTCCTCTGAAACTGCTTGGCCAAATGAATCGCAACTTGGTAGGAAACATCTATGGAAGGTCCTCTATAAAGATTGCTCATTTAGTTCTAATATATGAAGGTTCTGTAAAGTTTCCTCAAAACAAAATGACAGGTTAGCGATACATGCTCAGCCCACTGAGCCTCTAATTTTTTTTTAAAGATATTTGTATATTGTATCAATACACTTTTTTATTGCTTAAATTTTTCAGTTATGTTGTGTTGTGTTCAGCAAAATTTCAATCAATGATATATCTTTAAATTTCTTATTTTGTACCAGAAATAACAGAAATGGTACTAGTAGTAATTTTTCATAAATGTATTATGATCTTGACATTTATTACAGTTGATTGTACAAGCACGTGATGGGCGTGGCCAGGCAGCTAATGCAACTGTTTGGATTAAGATTACCAGAGACCCTGCTGATATACCACCACGATTTACGGACACAACGTTTGATAAAAACATCAGATTTGATCAACCAATCAATGTTGATTTTTACAAAGTTAATGCTGAAGATCTAGATCTTAAGGTAATGTATGGAATGACAGTAACTCCCCTCTTATAAGGGCACCTCTCTTATCAGGACAGATTTTAAAATTATACTTGAAATAAACATTCTTTTAGTATGAAGTTTGCAACATAAAGACTTAGGATAGAATTTTTTATTAAAGTCAGCATGGCAGTAGTCCAGCACAAATAACAGCATATTAAGAACTAAAGTTAAACAAACCATTTAGTTCAAGTATGGCAAAAAGACAATACACAAATAGCAGATATACAAGTGTAAAAAAATGACATACTGTCATTTTGAAAGCTTTATAAACTGTTGCTAATTGCAACTAAAAATCCAAATGACTAGCATTCTATCAAAATTATGATTTGGTTGATTGATTGTATTTAGTGCTAACTTTAGTAGTATTCAGTGTGAAATTTATGGAAAATATAATGATCAACAGAATATTGAGTAAGACTGAAATCAAAGGCAGTATTCTGTCATTATACAACAATATCAAGTATTCAAAACATTTTATACTGACATTGCTTGAAAATCTCCATTGTAGCAAGACTTAGTTTATGAGCTGATTGGAGTTTACCCAGCCCAGGACTATTTCGTAGTAAATCCTACAAATGGACAGGTATCATTGAAAGCTTCGTTGACAACAGATTCTCTACAATTATTAGATTACACAGTAAGTATAGCAGCAATGATAAAACTATTCTGTATTAGAGACTAGAAATATTTTCATTAGCATTTCAAATATAGTGAAACCTGCTTTAGTGACCACCTCTATTAAGCAATACCAGTAACTTGTATTAAACATCCTCTGAATTTTAATTTCCCTTATCAGTGCATTTCATATTAATTAAACCTACATTTAGCCACCACTTATGTGACCCTATTTCAATGTTCCCTTGGAAGGTCACATAAGACTGATTTGACTATGTGTTGTTGTAATTATATATAGATTCTCAAACAATCCCATAAGAAAATGTTCTCTCTTTTTTTATTTTTTTTAATTTAAACATGTAACTGTATATAAAAATTACAAGAAAAATTGAGCAAAAAATGAGAAACAAAAAATACCACACTGTCGGAACAATTCTAAAATCAAATATCAAAATCATAGAAAGAGGCAAAATTGATACCCTTACTCTCAAATACATGACTGCTCACTTTCCTGGCTTGGTACAGGCACTTCAATAAAAAGAGGTGGGGTTAAACTACCTTTATGGGCTAAGATCTTCCATCTTTTGAAAAGATGCTGTCATCCAAGCCTTGTTTCTTTTTTTATTTATACGGTATGGATTAAGAGAATCAGCATTATTCATTATAAGTTGACTCATTTTAGAAGTCTGCACCACATGTTTTAATTAATTTTATTTATCCTTTCTGGGAAAATAATACAATCAATGTTTTGTATTTTTGTTATAATTATAAATTTTCAATGACTATACATATAGCTCTTTTATTTGAGAACTTTAATTTTGGTGTTTAAAAAAAATACCAAAAAAAAGGGCAAAATAGAACAAAATTTACACTTTTTGAAAAAGAACTTGGCATACATTTGGAGATGAGATCTACCAATATCTATATTTGTTTCCATATTGCATGTAAAATATGTTTAAGATCATCAGCCTTAACAGATTAACCAAAACTACACTGTAAAGTTATTTTTTAATGTAATAACAATTCAGTATTAGTTTTATTTGTGGAGAATAAAGCTGCCATTGACACAATCTAATACCATTTGTTTCAAGAGAATTTGATACATGTAGTCAATATGTGTTATTTGTATTGTAGCTACGTGTCCAAGCCTATGATTCAGCCATCCCTGACACAAGAGCAGAACAAAGTTATAATATCAAGGTCAACCGCAATCCAAACAATCCTATATTTTTCCCATCAAGCTATAGTAACACGATCAGAGAGACTTATACTGTTGGTGGTAGTGTATTATCTGTAAATGCAACAGATGCAGATGGGGTAAGTCAAGGTCAATGAGACATTTTTTTTCTTCAGCAACAGACTTTGTGCATGCATATAGTAAAAGGTCATCTAAGATAATATGAATAGGGGACATATTTTGTCAATGAGACATATCTTATTAGTGGTGCTGTACAAGTTGTAAATTGTAAGGAGTAAGTCTTTGTCAAAGTCAGTTAGGAATACCATAGTGGGGGTGCTTTTTAAACTGTAATTGCTACTGATGCTAAAGGAATAAGACAGGTTCAAGGTCAGAGAGTCATACTTAAATTGAAGGTGCTTTTCAAATTGTAAATGCTACTGGTCCTGATGGAGGAAGTCAGTGTCAAGGTCAGAGAGACATATGCAACTGATGCTCATTTGGGAAGCCAAGGTCAAGGTCAATTACACATACCTCACTTACTTGCTGTTATGCAATTTATGATGCTGATAGAAGTAGGTCAAGGTTACCATTGAAGTGAAGCCATTTACGATTTTTTTTTAAAAGCCCTATATACTTTAAAACATCATTTTCTTAAAAAAACAAAAGGGGAAAATTGAGATTTTCATATTGCTTAAATTTGGACCTTTTAGGTGCATGTGTAGAATAGTCAATAATTTTAAAAACATCTACTGGTACAATTTAATGAACACACTTTGGGATTATTCAGTTTTGACATGTTTCATACATGACGTCCATGCACACTGTCATGGTCATAGGTCAGAAGAGGTCAGATCTCATTTTGATTGACTGACATATCCTGGTATATACATGGATTTTTTTATTCTTTTTATTTTATTGTTGGGGGAGCAGCTCTTCAATCATACAGAATAACAAAATAAGCCATATTATATGATACATGCAGTTGATATCTATATTTTGAAACAGTATTCTAATTTTGATCTTGTCAGCAGTACATTAGGCTTCTCACCCCTTTGGACAATAGTGTCTCCTTAATGCTGTGTTTTGTGCACAGAATTATAGTAAAGGTGTGTTCGATTTGTCATTTGGAAAATAGCAAATTGTGTTTCACTTGTATATTTGATGTCTTTGTTATTAATAAATATTGTAACTTTTGTGTATGTTCAACTGTATATGTACATTGTTTATACAAAGAAGATGTTATAAGTTGTATAACTTGTGTCTGATCCTATTGTCATGTTTTTGGTCAATAAAATATGTTTAAACTAGCACAGAAATATTATTTTTATGATTAAAAAAATAAAGAATTGAAAATCATAAATATCTATTATGACACATATTTTTAAGGTAATACAAATGTACATGTATTTTTATTTTTTTCAGGATGTGGTTAAGTACAGCATTATCGAGGATACCAATGGTGTTGCTGCTAAAGAGTATTTCTTCATCAATGCTGAGAGTGGTCTTATCTCTGTTGGTGCAAATCTTGTCAACTCCAAACCAAAACCTTCCTTTTTCGTAAGTGTCTAATTTACAAGTCACATGAATCTCACATTCATTAAAGCAAGTTTGATGAAATTTTTTTCCTTTTTTTTTTACAATTTTACATTTATTTTTCAGATTTTTTACAATTTTGTTCATATTTTTTTTTACTTTCGAACTTGAAGAAGCGAAACTATACACCATTCATTGTACTGGTACATTCTATTTGTTAGCTTATTTTATCGCAGGTTCGTTGAATATTCAGCTAATTCAAAGTTTAGTCAAACTCACTGTCTTAAACTCGCTTGTCTCGATATCTCGGATAAGTCAAACATTTTTGTCTGTCACCTGCAAACTTGCTGTTGACCTAATGCATTTTTACCTTTGATAAATCTACATCTTTTGAGTCAAACTCTCTGATAACTCGAGAATAAATAATGGTCCCTAGAAATTAAAAAACGTAAATTTACCTGGATAAGTCAAGCTCCATGCCACCATAATTCCAACACAAACTGTTGGATTATACATGTTTGTTTGACAATTTGATTGACCTCATTGACATGTTAAATGTAAACACCTGTCACATCTTTAATTCTTTTTTTAGATTTAACAGAAAAGCAAATTGTTTTTATTGTTGTTTTTTTTTTAATTTCAGTTCCGTGTCAGAGCTGCGGATCAAGGAAAACCAGAGAATTATGCTGAGTCGACTGTTGTTATTGATATAGATAGAGATGGTAATCCTCCGTCATTTGTTTACAATCCACCGACCCTGACTAATTACTATTCTACCATAGAGGAGACAAGAACAGGAGCTATTCTATCTGTACTGGCTACAGATCCTGACAATGACATCAGGGTAAGTTGTAAATACCTCTTAGTTTAAACATATTTAGGGAAAGGACTTCACTTATATATGTTGTTATAACTTGTGTCCAATCCCATTTGCAACTTTTATGCAAATTAAATTATGTTTAAACTAAACCCTCCTCCATCCAAACAAAGTTCAAGATCAAACTTTAGTTTACTCTGTTAAGATTACAAACAGTTCAGAAAAAATAAATCAGACTGAGGTCGTTTTATTAGCTAATTTTGAAAATGGTAAAAATGAATTTAGCTAAATTAGGAAACACATTAATATTATTATTATTTTGTCTTTCAGGGTCAAGTTAAGTATGAAGCTGTTGGTGATGGGTTAGCTATTGCCTACTTTGATGTTGGATTAAATAGTGGAAGTGTTACTGTTGGTAAATCATTGTTGACAACAATAGAAACTAACTTTATGGTAAGCAAACCATTTTATACTTGTTTTCAAAAATTTTGAGATCTTCATTTGGAAAATATTTATTTATATTGAATTCAAAATTCAAGATATACAGGGGAAAAAAACCATATTGCTTTGGTTTTCTTTTTCTCACAACAAGCAGGTATTTTTACTGGTTCCAATTTAGGTATATCATGGCCTACTTATATGATCCAATATAGCAAAAATGGCAGATTATGTTTTTTTCTTCTTTTATGAAAATAAAAACATTACACATTTTATTTACTTCTCTTTTTTATTGAGAGGAGGGGGGAAATGAAAATTCCAACTGTTTTTAAATAACCCCCCTATTGTTAAATAAAGATTACAATATATGAATGACAAATGACAATATTTTATTTTATTTTTCAGTTGCAAATAAAGGCATACCATTCCTTCTGGCCAGACAATTTTGCATATGGCAACGTAAACATAACAGTATTACGAAATGTCAACTCACCAAAATTTTCACCGAACAACATTTACATAAAGTCCATCAATGAGTATTATCCATTTGGACAAGTTATTATCCCTGTTAGAGCCTCGGATAACGATCAGGTATTTAATTCATAGGGATATTAGTGTAGTATAGGAGAATGGGTTTAGGTTTAGGGTTATGGTGTATAACACCACTTTCAACAATGTTTCAGTTATATCGTGGCAGTCAGTTTTATTGGTGGACGAAACCTGAGTGCTTGGAGAAAACCACCGATCTGCCACAAGTCACTGACAAACTTTATCACATGATGTTGTATTGAGTAGACCTCACTTGGGCGGGATTCAAACTCATAATGTTAGTGGTGATAGGCACTTGTTACATATATAGTTAGAAATCCAACTACCATACAATCACTACCACAACGGCCCATAGGAGGATGGAAATGGGTTATGGTATAAAGTGATTCACGTTAATTTATTGCTCAAAATTTCAGTAGCAATAAAACAAATTCTTCAAGTTGATTCTAGCGATAGCTTGAGAAACCAGGTTTTGTCAAAACACGATAAAAGTTCCTGGTCCATATGACGTTAATGATAGTGAATGAAGGGTGTTTGATACTTAATGGTAAATGTCATTCTCATCCTCATATTGGGATTTCTTAACAAGGTGAGACTTCCACAACTGTAAGCAACAAAGAGAAAATAATGTCTGCACAATTTTGAAATGACCAAGAAATTAAAATGTGCTAAAAAGTTTTAACTTTCATGGTTCGTCAGAAAATTAAAACCATGACTGTATGATTTCTTAGATTAAATGATAACAAGAAATAAACATGTACTGATAAAATTTAATTTATTTGAATACTATTATCAAGTCAAATAATGTGCAAATGATTTCTGTTTTGCAGGACACTATTCGATATTCGATTCTTGGACCAGCAGTAGCAAAACAATACTTCTACATTGCCTCTGAAACTGGAGACATATATTTGAACCAATCACCAACTAAAAACCCATCTGTATCCCAATATGTTGTAAGTACCATTACAATGTGTTTTAATTCTATTAACCTTTCATTTAAGATGATCTTTAGTGTCAGAAATAATATTTACTTTGTCATTATATTTTTTATGCAATGTATACAGTGCCAAAAATATTATAGTAGTTTCATTGTACATTTACATGGTAATCTATTTTTAGCTTAGAAGTTTTTAATAAAATGGTAATTACTTAAAAAAAATATAACTTTTATTATTTTCTTCTCAAAAACTACTTTATATAGTTGTATGAAATGGAGAAAAATAAAATTACAACTATTGCATGGGTCCTTCGTACAATTCAATAATACAAAGAAATACAACCTTTGCTTGGTGGAAATCTAGCAATATATTTTTGTTGTCAATCATACATTCATGTGTATTATAGAAAATGCATATTTTAATTACTGGTTTGCATTTTCAACCTCACATCTTTTTTCTATTCTACCAGATGACTGTAGAGGCTACAGACCAGAGAAGCCCACCAAATACAGCAAATGCTACTGTTACCATAGATATAATTAAGAATGCACTACCTACTTTCACCAACCTACCAGGCAGTATACAAGTACCAGAGAATGCTCCTCCAAATCAACTAGTGTATTCTGTTACAGCTCAGGACACAGATATTGCGGTCAGTGTTCCCTGTATTTTATTGGGATGTTATGCTATTCAGTAAGACAGCCCAAATGACTTACAAAAAATTGGCCTTTAATGAGAGGTTCAACAGTGAATAAGATATTAACTTAATATAGATGGAAGTGGCCTTTCATAAGAGGCTATGGGGATTTAACTCTAATTTCAACAATATTTCCCCCCTCCCAGAGGGTGTGCCGGGAGTAGAATAGGCACCAGGTTTCTCCACCCTAGAGGCACTAGTCCTCTAAAAGGGGTCAACCCCACGGGAACCCCGGGGTATAGAAATGGGACAGAGAGCTTCTTCGGCTTGAAGGGGCATCCGTCAGTTGTGCGGGATGTATAATTTCACAACCAACCCGTCCTTCGGATGAAATAAAACCGAGGTCTCGTGTTGAGAGATTGCCACCCTCTTCGCACGTTAAAGAACCCAGTGTAACAGCTCATTATGAGCATTATACTCATGATGAGTGGTCCATAAGAGACCTGTTGCACTGGCTAAATTATCCATCCCTACCCATCACCTTTCCTTGTTTCGAGTCCCATGGCGTTTAAATTTTTATATGTTCTTGTCCTGAATATAGCTGAAAAATTGCTCGCTGGACGTTAAACACCAATTAATCAATCAATCAATCAATCAACAATATTTCTAATGTTTTTTGGCAGTCAGTTTTATTTGTGAAGGAATTACCAAATAAACCACAGACCAACCACAATATACTGACAAACTTTATTACATAATGCTGTGTAAAGTACACCTCACCGTGGGTGGGAAATCTTTTGTGATCATGATCTCTTATTGCATGTCAAACCAACTACTATTACGATTATGACCACCATAGTCCCTAATAAAATTAGATAATGATTGAAGCTGATAGAAATTTAGATCCTGGTTTATGATAGGTACCAAAATATTGCAGGATTAAACCAGTAAGTGGGGATCACAGTCCTTCTGTCATGAACATTACCATTTTCATGTGTTCATAGTGTAAGTAGGATGGATTTTATGTGATGATATTTGAAGTATTATTTTATGTTTATAATTTTTCATAATTATTCTCAAGATCCTTGTAACATGAAGGAAGTATAAAAATCGAGACAAAAATGTTATTTCTTTTCTTTTTTTTTCTTTCATTAGATTACTGGTGGACAGCTGACATATGGATTGAGTGGAGAAAATTCTGGTCCAAGTTTCTTTAAAATTGAACCTGGTACAGGCATAATTTCTCCTCGTGTTGATTTGAGATCTGATGATACAGAACTTCAGTATACAGTAAGTTGTCTCCCTTCTTTACTAATCTTTTAATTGTCTGTCTCTTTTTTTTTTGTGAGACTTAAATTAGAATGTTTGAGTAACAGACTGTAATGTTGATGAGCTGTCTCTTTTTTTTTGTGAGACTTAAATTAGAATGTTTGAGTAACAGACTGTAATGTTGATGAGCTGTCGATTTTTTTTAACCTTGTAGATACCAAACTTTGAAAAAAAAAGTTAAACTGACAAATTGTTGTCATGACTACTGCAATTGATGACTTGGCAATCAGTATTCTGCTTTTAATTTTATTTTGTTTTGGTTGTGTGTTTGTTTTTTGACGTAAAATTTAGATACTTTTTTAGATACCGTTTTGGAAGGATGTATTCCTTTAGAAATATCTATAAGAAATAATATTTTACGATGTATTAAAAAAAAAGATATTCTATTGTTGGAGAGGATTATTGTTAAAAAATTCAACCATAAACAACAGTTTTTTCCATCTAATTTTAGATTTGAAATTAATGGACACAAATGCAATGATAGACAAGAATCTCTAAAATAAAAATTAATAAAGACCCCCCCTTTTTTTCCACCATAGGTTGTTTAATGGAATATCCCTAAATAGAATCACAGTTGGATTGCAGGGATCACTTTTGTTTGTGTATGTTCTGTATTCTTTAATCCTTTATTTTATTTTATTTTATTTTTTAGCTTACTGTCATTGCATATGACTCAGAAATTCCTAAAATGACTGCTGAATCAACATTGAAAATTAATGTCACACGTAATCTGAATGATCCTGTTTTCAACCCAACATCTTATGACTTTCCTATTACTGACCAGTATAAGGTAGCAGATTATGTTGGAACAGTCTTTGCCACAGACCAAGATGGGGTAAGTTCAGTTAGGTCAGAAACGGGTAAAGAAAGGCAGTATCACTCTACTAACAGTAAAATATTATGAGTTTTCATAGAATTATAGATTCTTATTTTTATTCCAGAA
Source organism: Gigantidas platifrons (assembly GCA_002080005.1). Taxonomy (NCBI): domain Eukaryota; kingdom Metazoa; phylum Mollusca; class Bivalvia; order Mytilida; family Modiolidae; genus Gigantidas; species Gigantidas platifrons. The sequence goes on from MJUT01003387.1 coordinate 393,308, forward strand.
TTAAGAAAGGAAGAAAAATTATTAGTTTTTAAAGGAAAATAAATGTACATCAGAAAAAAAAGGAAAAAGAAAATTCCATGTATTTGATAACATTGTGAACCATTTTGCTGAAATTGAACAATTCAGGCATATCTGTTTATTTAAAACTGTCAGATTTGAGAATTCAGGCAATATTTGCTGGTTTAAAACTGTCAGATTTGAGAATTCAGGTAATATTTGCTGGTTTAAAACTGTCAGATTTGAGAATTCAGGTAATA
>MJUT01003387.1:396062-408150 GCA_002080005.1 Gigantidas platifrons
TCATACCCAGATAATGAACATTCTTTAAAGAAAATGCGAGATTCTTTACGATTTTGAAAACAACGTTCCCAGTTCAACCTCGTGTTACTGGAAATTTACGATTTTGAAAAACAATGCTTCCAGTTTAGTATACTTTTGTTTATTAAATATCTTTATTTATTTATTTGATGTTTTATTCAAATCATATCATATTGAAATAATTTCATCAACAATAAATGGAAACCAGAGTAAAATTACGACAGGAACAAAATAACCAGTAAAACATTATTAAAAACATAAGATGTAATGAAAAATGTTTATTTACAACTAACGTGCAATATTTTGTCAAAAAATCAAAACCCTTCACATAAAGGTCACCTGTATATAGCGGTCATTTTGTCAATCTCCCCCAGGTGACCACTATAGACAGGTTTGACTGTATATATATTATTTCATTTTATTTTATTTTTTATTTTTTTTATTTTTTTGGTAAGTAAAATGTTATAAACATATCTGAACCATCATGTAAATTATCACATTTTAATGAGTTATTAAGTGAAATTAATGTGTTTTTTCGATAGGGAAAACTAATGTATGCTGTAGATGGTGTTTATCCTGCTCCAAGTTTCTTCACGGTTAATTCTACCAATGGTGCTGTGACTATTATAAAAGATCTGAGAGAAGATGGTAAAGCTCAAGCATTGTATACAGTAAGTTTGTTTTTGTAAGCAATAGACCATTTCCACATTTCTGTCTTGATTCTGAAATTACATGTATTTAGACGTTTTTATAGGAGTAATGTCCCTTTAATGCTGTCAAAAAACTTCATTTCAGTGAAAGTTCAATAGAAATAATATACAGTTTGTTCATAATCTGTACAAGATGTCTATGTAACAACTTGTGCATTTTCTATTTGTGAAAAAATTATCCTGTTTTTTTTTGTTTTTTTTTACAAAGTTCCAGTATCTACAAACTAAGAAAATTATACTCAAATTCAATATCCTGTCCATTGCCCTTGTTTAGAATGGGTATCATTTTGCATGATATAAAAGAGATAACTCCTTTTAAAAAAAGTAGAACAAAAGGCTTAATATTAAAATCAAATTTGTAATGAGGAGAGTTACTAGTAGCCTCTGGCTGTATGTAATCCTCATGAAATAAATAAAGAATTAAATTAAATTTGTAATGTGACTTAACAATCTTGAGATTTAGAATCAATTTCTTCATCAATTAATATTTTTTGAAGTCATGACATTTGTTCAGTGCAATATTTAAAATGTCTCATTACACAAAATAAATATGATATATAAGTATTACATTGTAGAAAGGCAAATATGGATAAATTTTTTAGTGCTTTGTTAAAATTATCCATGACAAAAGATTTGATGGGTCGTTGCCTTGGATGTATGTTGCCATTTTAACACAGGAACCATGGGAATACAATCAAACTTGTTTTTAATGGTTACTGTTAGGACAAAGTAAAAATGATCCGATATACCAGACGGATATATCAGAATAAGATTTGTTTGAAATTATATCATTGTCTTGTAGAAGATAAATTTTCAAATCAGTATTTGTATGAATTTTACACTTGATATATTTTTGTAATAAAGAAAAACGAGTGAATCGGTACAAAAGCATAAACGAGCAGATGGCTTGAAATTTATCATAATAGTAATGAATATTTTTTCTTTTCTTTTATTTTTTTAAGCTTAAAGTTATAGCATATGATAATGCTGCACCTACTATAAAGGGTACATCCAACGTGGAAATCACTGTTAGACGTAATGTTAATTCACCAAGATATATAGGCACTCCATACTCCAAATCTGTCTCTGAATTACATCCAATGGGAGAAGCAGTCATCAATATTACAGCCACTGATAATGATGGAGTATGTATATTACTGCCATTTGATTGGTTGAAAATAAGTTCAATAAAAAAAAAATTCAAAAGAAGCTTGAATGAAATTTCAAGAAAATATTTGTTGCTGCTGTAATTAATTGAAGGAAAAAGTGAAAATATGAATATATGAACATAATATTAAAATATAAATTATAAAAAACAGAAAAATATGATGTTATATTTCATGTTACTGCATATTTTATTAATTGATTCATAACAAAAATATACAACACAAGTTACACAAAATTATTTAAAATAATTAATGATCATTGACTAATTGAAGGTATTCTGAAACAAGTATGTATACTTATATTAAACTGTTTCTTGATGTTACAGGTTATAAATAGCCTTTTGTTTATTCCTTTGTTTAACTTTTACTAATTGTGTAATTTCAGGATAGTGTAACTTATCGTATAATTTCTGATATCAACAATGGAGCATCGTTTGGTTATTTCTACATCGAGGAAGACACTGGTATTATCAATCTGAAAAAACCTCTAATTGGCAGCACTGAGTCATCATTTACGGTAAGATTGTTTGATGTTATAATTGAAACTTGTAGAGAACTATACAGTGAAACCTCGTTATGTCATAGTCAAACCTCGTTATGTCACAGTCAAACCTCGTTATGTCATAGTCAAACCTCGTTTTATGTCATAGTCAAACCTCGTTATGTCATAGTCAAACCTCATTATGTCAAAGTCAAACCTCGTTATGTCATAGTCGAACCTCGTTATGTCATAGTCAAATGGCCCACCATTTTATTCATAATATCTAAGAATTTGAGTTATCCTGCAGTCCTTGAAATGAAAATTTGAATTTACTGGTCCGAATCAAATTCTAGAGTTTATTTTTATATATTTCTAAAGGACCAGTGCTCATCGTGAGGATTGATCCAGGGTAAAAAAAACATGAAAACTACTAAGAACAGAACAGATTGTTGCTACGAGTTACTATGAAAACAACTTAATAGAACTTATTTATATATTTTTGTTTACAAAAAAGTCTTTAACAGTCTCTTAACCATAAATTAAAACAAATATTGTATGGCAAGTCACCGTTCTATTAAATTATTGGAAAACAAATTTGATATAAAGCAATGATGTTGTTTTCACAGATGAAAGTGAGAGCAACCGACAGTGGAAATCCATCAAAATTCACGGATGTAGATGTAACATTCGTTGTCACACGGATACCTGCACCAACCTTCGGGGGACCATATTCCATCAATGTAAGGGAGGATACTCCAGTAGGAACACCACAAATAACTGTTACAGCTACGCCTCCAGCTTCAGCACCCAATGCTAACATAACATATGTTGCAATCGGCAAGCCACCAACTCCATATTTCTTCGGAGTGGACGAAAACACAGGACTAATAACAATAAAGAATAAACTGACAACTGATGATTCTTTGACATATACTGTAAGTATACATAGAATAACTAGAATAACGGCAGTTATGTAGGTTGAGACAGACATTATCACTAGTATTACAGCTGCTCCAGCAGGATGAACTTTGATTCTAGTGGTACATGTAATATATGTCGAGATATTCACTATTCAGTTAATGTTTTTATTGGTAACATCATAACTTGTTTGACATCTCATTAACTGATCATTTTCAGTATTATCGTCAGTCCATTGACACTGAAAATATCCCTTGGTGAGATCAAAAGAAAAATGTGTAATTTACTGATATATTTGATTATGGGTCAGGGTTATGATGTTTAACGCCACTTTCATCAATATTTCAGTTATATTGTGATGGTTATTTGATTTAAATGTTTACATTTCTTTCTTGTCATACTATACATGTAGCTGAAACTATGCTATCTATGTGTTAAACAACAGTTGCTCGGTCACTTAGCACTTTTAAAAAAAAATCTATTATACTGGTATTATCTGCTTCTCTGCTCAAGCTCACATCATGAATAAATCTGAGTGGATTGACATGTTTATCTGTAGACTATTGTTTCAGTCAGCACTATAAAAATCAATGGATTGGTCTAGTACAAAGCAGGCATCTTCATCTTATTATAAAGTAACTTATTCTTGCCATGATATACCGTAGTTGGAAAATTGTTCACTTAACGTTATTAAACAATAACTCATTCATTCACTTACACTTTAGATTGAAACGTTTCCATTATATTTCATAGCTTCAGGGATTAAAATCCTCAAATCTGTTGTATTTTTATCTACAGTTGACAGTACGAGCCTATGACAGACATACACCAGATATATACAGAGATATAGATATTCCTATTACTGTAACAAGGAATGATAATGGACCAATATTTGCTCCACCTTCTGTTGTCACCTCTGTTGATGATGATGTAAACTTGGGATACAAGGTTATTAAACTCAATGCCACTGACAGTGATGATGTAAGTAATATATTTAATTGTTACCATGGTTTCATGGTCATAAAACTTTCAAGTACAAGTTTTGTACTTACTCCAAAAAAAACATCCAATCAGAACATCATATCTGATAAATACAGCATTCTGATTGGACAGTTTAGGAGTGTCAGTACGAAAGTCATACTCGAAATTATTAAGTGAGCTAGAAATATATAGTAAAAAACAACATCCAAATGATATTACAGAACAAAATTTTAATATTTTATTTTCACAACAAAACTTGTTATGTAATGATCAGGATCATATTAATTCATTTCCTCCATTGACATATTGTTTGTTATCCATGTCAAAATTTAAGTGAAAATGTTCATGCAAGGTCATTTTTGGATGGTCAAATATACAATTGATACCATGAAATATGGAAACCAAAGAAATGAGTAAGGTTGGATAAAAGGTAATTTTTGAAAGTTGCTATTGAAATTAAAATGAATTCTTGTGTTAATTTCAGGATAATCTTCAATATACACTAACGAATGACAACAAATGTAAAGAATTCTTCTACATCATAGAGAGTACAGGTGACCTGTATGTGGGCAAAGATCTCAAAACATCAACAGGAAACTTTGTTGTGAGTATAATTTTTGTTTTGTATTTTTATTCCCCTACTTTTGTCTTTGGTGGCATTAAGTTTGACCTATGTCTGTATGTACGTCCTTACATGCCACATTTGTCTTTGGTGGCATTAAGTTTGACCTATGTCTGTATGTACGTCCTTATATGCCACATTTGTCTTTGGTGGCATTAAGTTTGACCTATGTCTGTATGTACGTCCTTACATGCCACATTTGATTTCCATTTTATGCCTTAAGATTCCCTTAAGCGAATCATTAAAAATGTATACACAAAGTCAGGAACCATTACAGGAAGTTTGACTTCTGGTTTGGAGTTATTCCCCAGGTTTATTTTAGCTGGAAGCGAGGTCATCATGTCCTATGGACACTTTCTTACATTTTAGTGAATTACCGAACACTATTTCACAGTACAATGTACTTTTGAGCCTGCATGTCTGTCAACATAATATTTGTTATTTACTTTATCTTTCAGTGTACAGTAACTGTTACTGATAATGGGAAACCTTTACCAAAAACTGATACGACGACACTACAGATCAATGTTAATCGTCTTAACTACCCAACATTTAGTGGTACAGGAACATACTCGGCTAACCTACGTGAGGATGATCCTGTTGAAAAAGATGTTGTACAAGTACAGGCATTCAGAAATCCAACTTTGGTAGGTGTATTTGACAAGTTCTTTGTGTTGATACATACATGTACTTGTATTTAAAACATTTCTTACCATGAAACTTTAAACATGCTAATTATGAAAAGGAAGTTAAAACAGAGATGGTCGTCAATTCCACAAATATCAACTAAATGAACAATCACTTCTCACATAACACAAAAAAAAGACCGCTACACATGGCATTTGAAGTATCTAATTTTACATGTTCATTCCCGCTAAAAGGTTGTTTAATGGACAAAGACTAATTGTCTAAATACTATTTGAACTATTAGACTAATTGGCAAAAAATCATCACTATGGTAATATATCTACATAATTATATATCTGTCCTCAAATGAATGAGGTATTTACTGTTGTGAAAAAAGAAATTAATCTCAAAACATGTATATATTGATTGAATTCATATGTATAATTATGGCTGATTTTATTTTCCCAGGGTTCCATTGTGTATGAGGTTGATGGGACATACCCTTCACAATACTTCTTTGGAGTAAACAGCACCACAGGACAAGTAAAGATCATCCAAGATTTACGTCAAGATTCTACAAAGCTACTCACATACACAGTAAGTCAATTTAATAGAAATCAAACTATACTTTCTCCATCATAGTGCTATTTAAAGGCTACATTACACACATGTAGGCTGAGTTATAAAGCTGTCATGTGAAGTTGAATTGAGTATGCCTCTCCACTAGTGGAAATTAAACTTACAGCTTTAATGGTGATAGGCACTGATTGCATAGGAAGATGTAAATTTAACTAACATATGATCGTCATCATGGCCATTGCAGCCCCTGCACTTATATGCACATGTATAAAGATGTAGTGGAATGTCAGTAACTAACTAGGTTACTGTGACCTCAATTGATATTAGGTTCAAGGTCAAACTGTTGACTTTGTCAATGCTTGATTAACATACTTTAATGAATATATCATAATAAGGAAAACTTGATCTTGTTTTCAGGATCAATGTAACCTACTTTATTAATTGACCTGATTCTTCACAATTAGACAAAGCACACAAGCAAGAATTAATTTCAGTAGTTTTGAACATAAGTTATACCTGAAAGCAAATTTTCCATACTATTGTTCTACATTACAGCTCAAAGTTGTGGCCTATGATAATCAGAAACCACTTCTGAGGACCACAGCAGATGTAACCATCAATGTACAGAGAAACCTGAATGGTCCACAATTCTTCCCTAAAACAGAGACCATTGATCTACCAGTTGATACAAATCCAGATTTCTGGTCCATGACACAAAACGTATCAGATCCAGATAGTGTATGTATTTTAATTTGTTGTACTGTTTTTGTTATAGATATGTTACTATGATTATTTGAATGTGAGAAATTTGTTTCATGTCTTCTCCCCACTGCCTCTTCTAAAAATAACTATCTATTAAAACGTTATTAATACTCTATAAAATGATGAAAAATAGCGATATTAGAAAAAATATTTACCTTCGTTTTTTCGATTTTTCTATTAGATTTTGGAACTGCTTCGACGGTGTTGTATTTTTGGTTTTTCGAAAAAAGAGATAAATATATAATGTCTCCTACATAGACATGTGAGATAAAGTTTCACAGATGCTTTTGATAAATTATTATCCCCTCGCCAACGAAGTTGCGAAGGGATATTGTAATGCTACCGTCCGTCCTTCCGTAACATCCTTGTGAACACTCTAGAATCAACATCCTTGAATGGATTTTGACTAAACATGGTACATATTTAGTCCTTAAGAGAGTCTGGAACCCTATTGATTTTCAAGGTCAAAGGTCAAAGTCACCAGATCAAATTTTTAGGCGAGGTGATACGCCACGCTTTGCATTGCCCTTGTTTATCTTATTTTCCGTTTTGTTTTTTGTTTTTTTTGTTGTTTTTTTTTAAGTTCTTGAGACATATTTTTTTCTTCAATTTCATTTTCTTTGTAGCTTTTAAATGATGATTTTTGTTTTTCAGACAAACCTTCAATGCTCCATCATTAGTGATGCAAAGGCACAGCAGTATTTCACCGTGGATCCAGATACCTGCGTACTGTCAATTAAGACCAGTCTAGAAAATGATCCAGATCTGACTACACAATATAGAGTAAGTTTTGTGGAACAACGAACGGAATAAAAATAAATAGTCAAAATTTAAAATTTACAATAAAATTAAAGATTTGGGCTCAATTTTAATTTGACATAAAAAAAAATTACTATGATTTTTATTTATTTATTTTTACAAAAGAGCAAAGCATATATAAAAATTTCTATTGTTCATGGCATATTTATAAGCTATAAATTACCGTATTTATTACAATACATGTACATGTATTTCCAATTTTCTAGGTTACGATTCAAGTGACAGACAATGGACAACCAACACCAAAGACAGACAACAAAGTTGTAATCATAAATGTACCGAGAGATAAATTTAAACCTACGCTTACCAATCTTCCAGCCGTTAAGAATATTAGTGAGACAGTTAATATCAACGATCTGGTGTATACGGTGGTTGGTGACGATCAAGACAAGAGGGTAGGTTGATTCTGTATATAATAATCGTACCAGAATTCAGAAAGTACAAATTCTAATTGTGGAGACATATTTTTTATTTCAAGAAATGACATGACTTTGTTCTAGATACATGTAGTATTTAAAAAAAATATCATGTATGTTAAATTTCCTTTGAATATTTATTAATTATGAATTTACTCTTCAAAATTTAAAATCCATATAAATTTCGGATTATAAAGATTTCACATTTATTCAAGGTTTAGTTAATGAGAAGAATAATTTTTGTAAAAGGAACATGTTTATTTTTCTTAAATTTTGTACAATGAAAAAAAAATGATGCAATTTTCTTTTCTTTTTTTCACAGGGTAATTTCCAATATAGGATCACTGGAGACCCAACAGCTCAGACATTCTTCAACATTAACCCATCTACTGGACAGATCTTCATCAGAAACAGACCTATATCTGATGGACTACAAAGGATGCAGTATATTGTAAGTACCAGTAGTTGGGGAACCAGTCTACATAGAATATAATACTGTTTGAAATTAAATGATAAATAACTGTTGAAATTGAGGTGGCAGAACTGATGGTGTTTCATTGAAATATCTGTATAAATGAGTTTATCCCAGATTTAAAAAAAAGAATTGTTATAACCATGATCGAGGTATACTCGATGCAACATTATGTGATAAAATTTGTCAGTGGCTTGCGACAGGTCTTTAGATTTCTCCAGTTACTCCATTTTCCTCCACCAATAAAACTGAATGCCACGATATAACTGAAATATTGTTGAAAGTGGCATTAAAGACTATACACCTAAACCAAACCACTCTTGTGACATGTTGTTTAACTGGTTTCTTTACTCTGTTCCAGGTGGTAGTAGAAGTGATAGATTCTGCATGGCCAGACAATGCAGTGACTGGTACCTTGACAGTCAACATTGATCGCAATCCATCGGGACCAGACTTCACCGAGACAACATACACTAGGACATTACGTGCTAATCATTTAGTAGGAGATTCTATTATACAACTTCAAGCTCCTGATTCTGATGGGGTATGTTTAAATTTATTTTTTTTCAGAGTGGCAGTTGCTTGACATTCTGAGATAAGTTCAGACATCATTCCAATTAATTTACCTTTTCTAATTAAACAAAAATATCACACCAGCTCTAAGCTTTTACAACTGAATGAGATGAAATAGATATTATTTTCTCATTACTAGCAAAAAAATATTTATAGCACATAATTTTTAAAAGATGCACTTTTAGATTGATTATAAAATGTTAAACAAATTGAATTGAGTAATAAAAAATGCATTTTTTTCATCTCAATGCAATTTTACGCAAATGTCAAATTTTTTCTTGGTGATTTTCAAAAAATCTCAAATTATAGCACAGATATATTCTACCTGTAAAATTATTCCATTGAAGTTGGACATAATTTAAACTTCATACAAGATTTGCACAGGTATAAGACTATTAGTACTTTAGACATTTTAGTACTCAAGCCATAGCAAACCTCACATGCTTGAACAAAAACTGGAAGTCCACAGGAAATAGCTTCAGCTCCTTAAAAACTGGCAGTACACAGGAAATAGCTTCAGCTCCATAAAGACTGGGAGTACACAGGAAATAGCTTCAGCTCCATAAAAACTGAGAGTACACAGGAAATTGCTTCACCCCATAAAAGTTTAGAATACATTACACAGGAAATAGCTTCAGCTCCATATATAGGGTACCTGTTATGTTATACAGCTACAAAAATTCATTTATAAATATTTTAAATAGGTATGACCTCGTAGCTATAAATACATCTAACTATTAGTTTTATTAATTTCTTACGTCAATTTTTATTTTTGAAGGACAAAGTGACATTCACACATCTTGGAACACAACAAGACAAGGATTATTTTTACATCAATCCTACAACTGGAGAAGTAAATTTGAAAAAATCTTTGGAAACAACTGGAACGCCTTCATCTTTCAATGTAAGTATGGCATTGTTGATATAGAAAGTAACAAAGGTATTTTAAGTTTCATAGATATCAACTGACCAGATCTCTGTGGGCCACAATTGTGAATTCTATCCATGACCCACAATATTTTTTCAAAAACCTTTTAACACCAGTCTTTGGCAAGCATGACACTATTTTCAGGGAATTGACAGAATCATTCTGTTATTTGAATCTCTCATTCCATTTGGGTTTCTCATTAACTTTCTTTCATTCTCGGAAAATGGAAATTCTTAATCAATTAGAATATATATATATATCAACGAACCTCATTTAATATGTAGCCAAAGAGAACAAAGATTTTAGATTGAAATATTTTTGTACATTGGATTATCCCAGATTAATTAATATCAGCTAAAGGAAAAAATTGAAAAGTAATTAAATTCTTGTATTTTTAATTTTAGTTCCAAGTACAAGCTGCAGATTCTAGACTTCCAGTAAAGACTGACGTAGCTAATATAGCTATAATAGTAACACCATTGTTGGGACCACCTAAATTCAGTCTGTCAGACTATGAAAAGACAATTTTTATAAGCCATGGAGTCAACACATCAGTGGAAACTGTATCAGCTATTGATAATGATGTACAAGTATGTGATTGTTTAAGGTTTTAGCAGTGAAGTGCTATTTTAATCCTATTTATTTTAATTATCAATAAAGTTGTTATGGAAAGGGATTAAGAAAATGCAATTAGGTTTTACAGAATTTGTTTTGTCTCTATATCCAAATTAGAAATACAGTGGAACTTGTCTAATCCGACACACCAAGGGCCCAGAAAATTGTGTCAGATTGTATAGGATGTTGGAAAACTCTGGTTTTATTTTAGTTAACAGATATACTTTGGGACCATAAATTTTTGTCGGATGTTCACAGGATGTCAGAAAACTCAGGTGTCGGATTGCACAAGTTCCACTGTAAAGGAACTTTAAAAAAATCAATTTGAGATTATTAATTGTTTCATTTGTAAGAATTGTGGGAAACTGATTGATGTAGTAATTGCTGATATTTTCTTTCTTTGGAAATGGGTGTTTAGAAAAAATAATCCCTGTTCAGAACCTGTAAAATTTCTATAATTTGGGGCTCCAAACGATAACTTCAGCCTGTTTTTACTTAATAGTGACTTACAACATTAAAAGTAAAGAGACTTTTCACAAAAAGTTACCTCAAACCTGGACAAAAATGAACATAAAAACAAGTCGACAGCAACTTCTTTTAATTTTTAAATTGATCTTAAATCTCAAAGAATCCTTCTGATGCCTGAATACTTTCCATTATGACAGGTTAACATGTCTAGGGAGAAAAAAATGAGAGGTTGGTCTTTTATCAAAAACTCATTCAAGAGAGGAATTACTTTAAATAAGCGAATGAATTTATAAAACAAATATTTTGTATGTCTACAAACAAATTGATTACTTTTCAGGGTGCAGTACGTTACAATGTAATTGGATTTGCACCTGGAACAGAATACTTCCGATTGGATCCAGTGACCGGAATTATAACACTTAAAAAGAGTCTATATGACAATACAGATCCTAACCCAAGTTATACGGTAAGATTTTTACAGTGTAATTATCTAATTCTCTGATATTGGTAAAGATTGGTTCAATTTCTAATTGTTCTAATGGGCCCTAATAATATAAAGACTGATTTGGTTTTAAACATGTGATCTGTTCCTCATATTGTCACAATATTCTACATTTCTGTAAAACATAAACAAATTTATGTAAGTTTCACAAATTATTATCCCCTCGCCAACGAAGTTGCGAAGGGATATGGTAACGCTACCGTCCGTCCGTCCTTCGTAATATCCTTGTGAACACTCTAGAATCAACATCCTTCAATGGTACATACTTAGTCCTTAAGAGAATCAGGAACCCTATTGATTTTCAAGGTCACAGGGTCTAATTTTTACCTTGTAACATCCTTGTGAACACTCTAGAATCAATATCTTTCAATGGATTTTCACCAAACTTGGTACATACTTAGTCCTTAGGAGAGTCTGGAACCCTATTGATT